>QRFB01000494.1:53174-90531 GCA_008931105.1 Oenanthe javanica | reverse complement strand
GTCAAACAACATACTAGTCTATTTATGTATTATTATTGTCCTATAATAATAATACTCGACTAGGGACATTTAAGAATATGATATATTATATAATCTCAAGTTCAAGTCATGTACTAAACTATACAATGTGTATCATGATTCTAAGGACATTTATTATGCTAACAAATATATCGCAGTAATTAAAGTCATAATAAATACGTTTATTGAATAATCAATTGACATAAAGGTTTATCAAAATAAACATTGTATTGCCTCTAGGGCACCTACACCAACAGACGGGTCTATAGACTCTGAGAGACGACTTTGAAGGTTTAGGCACTTAGACTCTGAAATGGTTAAAATTCGCGCCTACAGACTCTGTTTACTTTTAAACCATTCAAATGACTAGAAATATGTGGTAACAGTTACTTTTTACTGGTTACAGGCTGTAGACTCGTGGTAATGTATGTACTTCGAAAAAAATATAATTATTTCATACATACTCACTTGTTTATTGCAATTATTTTGTAAGGTCGAAATACTCACAGAGCTTTTCAAGAACCCTAACCAATTTTCTCAAGAACTTTCATTCTTTCACTTTAATTACTTCAATGGCTTCTATTTCAACAGTTATGAGAGGATCCAAGGCCATTGCTTTCACGTTTGGGGAGTTTGAGTTCATGAACTAATCATGTTGCAGCAGTTGCAGCCCTAGGTGACAAGAAGGGTATTGATGCTGACAATTATCCTATAATGGATTTTTTTGAGCAGAGTGAGCTCAGTTACATTATCAAAGCATCTCCTGTTATTCACATGGATGTTGTTTCTTAGGCATGGAGCTCAGCTAAGATAGTTGATCCTTTTCAGGATAAACCAGGTAAAATAAAATTCACCTTTGATTCCACTATATTTGATATAACTGCTAATGTGCTCAACTATGTGTTTAAGCTACATGTTCAAACACCTTTTGATGAAACTGTTTCTGATTCTGATATTAAGAGCATGTTTAAATTACTAGGTTATTCTGCTAGTTTAGAAGACATGAGTAAATTAGGTCTTATCTAAGAAAATAATGGTCTTTTTTCCTTGATCAAATTGCTAAGTGTTTTACTGGTAAATGTAGTGGCTTTGATGCTATTACTGCTATTACTTATCAAATTGGTCATAGTCACTTGTTTGATAAGGTGACCAACATTGGTGATATGTTGATCACTCAAATGGGAGTAAAATTGAACAATGTACAAGAGGGAAGAAAAAAGGTCAATTACCATAGATTCTTAATATTTCTCTTGAACCACTTTGTTCCTAACATGTCTACCAAGCTTGCAGATAAATGTTGTATGTAGGCATATAAGCAACAAAGAAGGATATTCTCTAATATCAAGAGAATTGATGATCCAAGTGATTAGGAGATCAACTTCCTAGAGAAACAGGTTGTTGAAGGGCTCTCTTTGCTAAAAGAAGGTCATGATGCACCTGAGTCTAACCTTGAAGCCAAGACTGTAGACTCTCAAAAGGCTACAGTCTCTGAAAAGCCTAGGGATGCACCTCAAGATTCTCAAATTGAGTCTCCTGAGAAATCTTTTGCTAAGAAGTACAAGAGGTTGAGGAAGGCTTATTCTGCACACACACACAAGCCTGTAATATTTTCTAACCTTGTTTTGCAGGAAATAGATGCTCCCAAGGCTCCTTCAGAGCCAGACTCTAAGGTACAAAACTCTCATAAACCAGAGTCTAATGTTTAGTCAGAGTCTAGACTACCTTGAGACTCTGATCAAGAGACATTTTGGGAAGGAATGCCAAAGGAAGTAGCCTCATGTCTTATTGATTCAATTATTACTCTAACTGATGAGGTGCTTATCTTTCTATATCCTTTGGTAGAATCAATTGAAGATCCAGAATCATACAAGACACAACTGTTAGTAATTTGTCCTAGAGACAATTA
Source organism: Oenanthe javanica (assembly GCA_008931105.1). Classification (NCBI taxonomy): domain Eukaryota; kingdom Viridiplantae; phylum Streptophyta; class Magnoliopsida; order Apiales; family Apiaceae; genus Oenanthe; species Oenanthe javanica. The sequence continues at coordinate 88,607 of QRFB01000494.1, read as the reverse complement.
CTTTTATATTTTATAAAAAAAATTATTATTAAGGATTATGTTTTGTTGATTATTATTTATTTATTATGTTCTATTTACTGCGTAATAAATTGAAAACATAATAAATGTCCTTGAAATTTTGATACGTATTATATATCTTTAAGTATGTGACTTAAAAATTTGATTATATGAATAGTATTTTATTCCTAAAATTTTCTAGTCGAGTATTATTATATAACGACCTAATAATACGACAAAGACTAGTATGTTTCTTGACAGATGACCACATCTCATTGGTCATAGGTATGGGGATACTAAAGTCAAGAACATAAGTGCATGTATCAATGCATGGCACTGGAATGACCCGCCGTGAGATTCTACATGTTAAGTAAGTGTCATAAGTAATTCTCACTGTGATAATGGTGTAATGATCCTTAGACCTGAAATCATTATATTTCTATACGAGAATTAATATACTTTGNGTATGGTGATACTAAAGTCAAGAACATAAGTGCATGTCTCAATGAATGGCACTAGAATGACCCGTCGTGAGATTCTACATGTTAATAAGTGTCATAAGAAATTCTCACTATGAAAATGATGTAATGATCCTCTGACTTGAAATCATTATATTTCTATACGAGAATTAATATACTTTAATTACACTAAAAGTTACCTTTAACCGGGTGATGATAAAAGTGGACATTAGGTATACTATGAATCGTATAAGAAATATGAATGGTAGATAAAGGATTTAACCTTCCTATTTAGGAGTGATATTATTGGCCTCTTGATTGAGTGAGACTATAAAATGCATGGTCGTGCTCAAATGTTGATTTGTTTAATAGTCTACTCATTGATCAAGGAAACCAGATTAAACGTTGAAGAGGATGACACGATACACGCCTCGAGTTTGATCTATAATATAAGGTTAAAGAGATTATATTACATGGAATATTATTCACCAAAGGTTTAATTGAATCACCAATTAATATTGTTACTTGGATAGCAATGATGTATTACTAGATGCCGCTCATTGTTTACAATTTTAATTAGATATTAAAATTGTTGTCAACGTAATAATAACCTACATAGTCACAAATAAAGAATGCTTGAAGGAGAAAAAATTTAAATTTTATAAGTAATTTATTTTATTTATGATATTAATTAAGTATGACTTAATTAATTATATAAATATAATAAATGAATTACTTAAACTAACAGTGATTATATTCCTAACAAGTGATTAAACAAACTTTGGACCTCTATTAATCTTCCATTAATGAACTGTTAAAACTTTTTAAGGTATTTGTTCTTAATCTCCAAATTAAATCTTTTGTTTTCGCATGGATCCTGTGGAGGGTTTCAATTTATATTACCTTTTATATTTATTTTTCACGTTTTTCCACAGCATTTGTGCCTCGAAACCATTCAATGACATCAGAGCTACTTGCGAAACATTTTAATTCGGTTATGTGTTTAACAGTTTTTCGAGGTATGTAAACATGTGTAGGATATGTCATGGCTATATGTTGATATATATGTTTTATATGATTTTGAATATATGATATTCATATGACGTACAATCATGTGATGATTGTGTGTATTGCTATATGTATATGATATATGTTTTTTCTTATTATGGGAATCGTATTCAATACGAATTTTGAAACGGCTATGGTAGATTTTCTGAAAATACTGCAAGCGCACAGTGTTTAATTGTAGCAATCACAGATCGATCCTCAGAGACTATGAAACTTCCAAACCCTAACAAATAAATCAGGCAGACTAGACAAATAATGTTGAGATGAGATTTGTTTAACCTAATAAGAAAATAAGAACAAATAAATACGGAAAATCTAGGAATCCGAATCCATCAATTAATCACAATTAATATCCAACTTGCCCTAAAAATCAATTCTTTTTCTTCAATAAATAAATATCAATTAACGACACAAACATATACTATGAAACTTATTATCTAACAATAACCCATCAAAACTTCATGGAGCAAGCATAGGCTATGAAAAATAAATTCGGTAACAATAATATATCAAAATCACTTTGTTAATCAAACAATTAAGCACCAAGAAAAATTATGAGAATCAAATAATAGGAACAAACAAATACTAAAAATAATCTACTAACTTCACCTTCATCCTAGGGCTAGAGAATTAGCTAGACATGCTTGAAGAAGAAAATAATATAACTAATATAAGACATGCAAATAACGAATAACATAAAAAGTGTTTGAGAGATAAAAACTTATTTGTATTGAAAGAGCAAGAAAATAAAAGTACTCTACACCTACTCCTAATTATTGAAAACTAAAGTTAAAGTTAAGGTTCAAGGTCAAGGTCTTGAAATACAAGAGAGGAGACCCATATATATAGGGGAAATAATATAGGTCTTCTATATTGATTACAGATTGAATTCTAAATATTTCATTCTATTTCTTTTTCTTCTCCAACAAGCATTCGATTTTATCTCCTTTTCTTTGCCTCCAAGTAATCTCCACCTCCTTCCTTGTATTTTCCTTTTTTTGTTATAATTCTGATTTTAATTAATTTTCTACAAAACAAAATAAAAATAATTAATTAACTAGAAAAATTATAAAAACAAACATAAAATAGGTATTAAAAATGTACTAAAATATGGATCTATCAAATGCCCTCATACCTATCTTTTACTCGTCCTTGGGAAAAATCAAAAGAAAAAAAATATTATAAAAGTCCTATGCTCCTTTTCGTAGGCGTGACGGGTAATTTTAGATTTACCAACCCATTAAACTCGTAGACGATCTCTACCAGAGGAGTGTTGTCTCATAAGGGTTTACAAAAGATATACCCATAAAATCCATGAAATATTCTAGGAAGCATCCCACTCTATCAATAACGTTCATTAGTGTCAACAAAAGAAGATTTTTAGGAAAATACATGCCTTAAAGACTCTTCTAATAATAGATAAGATGTAGGTATCTAAAATCCACTTATATCGACGCAAACGTTTGCAAAACCTCCCAAGGTGTGTTGTGAAAATAGGTCTCTGAAGAATCAATTGAATAAGTACATTTCCTCTTTTTTAACCAATATTGAACTGACCCAATCTTTATCAAAACAAGTATCTAGCAAAATTTCAAAGTTTTTTTCCAATTGACTGTGCAATGTCCATTTTCTTAGGCTTTCTATGTTTTCCATGTAGCGAGCTTTGGGTCAATGACTCCCAAACCGGTTGGTCTTTGGGCACTAGGTCTCAAAATACCCCTACGGACTTAATTACTCGAGTAACAAAGGCCACAAAACAAGACTAGTCAATTACTACTTTTACCCTAGCTCGTCAAGTAATTCTCTAGTAACCAAGGGCAGTGAAAAGTCACCAAGAAAAATTTATTTCTTGTACAATCGCACTTAATACCAGCACATGTACAAGGATCGTCCCTTTCATATAACATTGTATTTGCCACCCATTGATCTCAAAGGAGTACTTGATGCTTTATTTATTTATATATTTTTCCACAAACATTTAATTCGACATTGTCTTAACATGTGAGCTCTCTCTCAGGTATCGAAAACTTTCCTAGACAATCTTTCCAACAAAGACCTTATGCAATAAGTGTCGTCTTGGACTTTTAAGCAAAAAATTTTTTACCAAAAGTTTCATAAAGAAAACCTTACTCAACTACGTTCGAATTATCTCAAGGCATTACATGTATATAATTTTATAAAAAAATTGTTAACACTAAATAGCATCAAAGTATAAGAGTGGAAAACTTAGCTAAAACATCTCTATTTTTGGATTTTCTAGTTTTTTTTGATTTTTTTGGTTTTTTGATACTAATTCCCTCCCCCATACCTAAATCATGCATTGTCCTCAATGTATGCAAAGAAGAGAAATGACAAAGTAAAAGGACGAGAATACCTGATAAAAGCATGATGGAGGAAGCAAAAGGAACTACTATACAACACACACACATAGTTACTCTTCTATACCTACACCGGACTATGGGAGACAATCAAGAATAAATTACTAACCAGCACCACATCGAGGAAAAACTTCTTTCATCGTAGAGTAAGCACACTGTTGAAATACATTCTCAAGAACAACATTATCCACTAGAAATATATGATCTCGCAATAAGATAAAACTCATATCACTAACATAATCCATAAACCAATTAGACGCTTCTTTAAATTGTTTAAGCAGATTGATTACTTGATATTTGTGATCATGGACTAAGTCATTAGAAATAAAAGCATGATGAATTTCATTGAAACCTACAAAGGACTGAACAAAACTAGATAGAAATGGTTTTGGATCAAGTGGGGGTGGATCACCTACAGAAGACTTAACAACGGTCCTAGGTTCAAAAGAAATATCCTCTAATTGAGTTTCATGTTTAGAACAAATGATATTTAATTCATCTAACATCTCATCGAGAGTGAAATTTTGGTACAACTCATGAAGTTCTTTATTACTCTCAAACTCTAACACAACATCATGTTCAAGAAAAGACTCAATCAAACTATCCTCAAGATTCGACCATGACACAACGTCAGCAATGAAATTAACTCTTATAGGTTGGTCATAAAGATCATTGGAGTAACTTCCTGCATTAAAGATATTAAGATCTAGAGTCATGCTCCCAAAAGTGAGTTTCATCGAACCATTCCTATAGTTAATCAAAGCATTGGAAGTAGCAAGAAAAGGTCTTCCTAAAATGATAGGAATTTGATTTTTGAAATTTTTGACAGGTTCGGTCTCGAGAACAACAAAATCCACGGGAAAGACAAAATCACCAACCTTAATTAACACATCCTCCACTATGCCCTTAGGAGTTTTGATAGAACGATCAGCTAACTGAAGAGTGACATTAGTCTTTTTAAGCTCACCTAAACCCAAAGTTTGATAGACAGATAATGGAAGAAGGTTCACACTAGCTCCTAGATCAAGTAAAGCTTTGTCAATGAAAGTATTACCCATGACACAAGAGATTGTAGGACAACCAGGATCCTTATACTTCATAGGGATTTGATGCGATATGATAAAACTAACAAGATACGTTAGGAAAGCTTTCTTAGGAACATGAGTGGTTTTTTTATGAGTACACAAATCTTTTAGACACTTTGCATAAGAGGGAATTTGTTGAATTGCATCTAAAAGAGGAATGTTGATCTTGACTTATTTAAAGATTTCCAAAATCTTGTCCAATTGAGCAGATTGTTTGTTTGAAGTGAGTCTTTGAGGAAATGAGACTTTTGGTTTGAAGACTTTTTCACTAGACATATCAGAGATGGGACTTGAAGGCGGTTCATCAGATTTTGAAGGTTCACTAGATTGCACAACTACTTCAGAACTCTTGGCAGACAAGGATTGGTTAAGACTAGGATTTAAGAGTAAATGATTTGGGTCAGAAGTGAGTTTTTCTTCATCTTGAGTATTGAGACCAGCATGATTGTTGAATTGATTACCAGACCTAAGAGAGATGATAAAATTCACATTTTCAGGAGCTTTTTGGTTTGGATGAAATTTAGGATTAATATCAGGTTGACTAGGAAATTGGTTTCTCTCTCTCTCACTGATTGTTTTGGCTAACTGATTAATTTAGACCTCTAGTTTAGATATCTTGTATATTGGAATTTAGTAACTGCCTATCTTGGGTCATAGTTTGTATGAAAGCCTGTTGAGATTGAGTTATATTAGCTTGGGATTTTAATAACCCCTCAATATTCTTTTCCAAAGAATTTAATTTTTTATCAGTTTCATTAAAACTGGGAGGATTCAAAGGGAATGAAAAATAATTTGGATATGGGTCAAAGTTTTGAGCAAGAAAAGAATTAGGATTTTGGGTTGGAAATGGACCAGGATTGGGATTTTGAAAAGCAGGTTTAAAAGGTTGGTTATACTAATTTGTATATGGGTGAAAATGGATCATTCATAACTCTCGCTTGAAATATGGCATTAGCTTGTTGAATTTCAGGGCAATTTTCTATCACATGATTAGATGAGTTACAGTTTGCACAGACAGACACTTGTGAAGACACATTGTTGGTTTCTAAGGCTTCTAATCTTCTTGTGAGTGTAGCTAATTTAGTTTCAGTTGCAATATAATTACCAACTACATGTATGCTTTTAGATGAGCTAGGTTTTTAGTTTCTTGATTTGTTCCCTAATTGACCCCCACAACATTGTTTTTTCAGCTAACTCATTAAAAAATTGCCAAGCTTCTTCCTCATTTTTATCCATGAATTTACCTTGACTCATTGACTCTAACAAAGAAGTGGTTGGACTATCTAAGGCTTCATAAAGAATTTTACAAAGTCTCCATTGTTCTATACAATGTTGAGGGCACCAGGACAACAGACTTTTAAATCTATCAAAATATTTCCAAAAAGACTCATTTTGATTTTGTTCAAATTTGTTGATTTCATTCTTAAGTTTGTTAGGCTTATGGTTTGGAAAATATTTTTTTAGAAATATGCCTACAAATCCCTCCTAGGTTGAAATAGAATTAATGGGTAGACTATATAACCATTTTTTTAGCATTTTTTTAAAGATNAGTTGAAATAGAATTAATGGGTAGACTATATAACCATTTTTTAGCATTTTCTTTAAGAGCAAAGTTGATAAGTCTCAATTTAATGGAGTCATCAGTCAATTGTTGAATTTTCTGTAGGGCACAAACTTCCTCAAACTCTCAGATGAAAAAATATGGATCCTCTTCCTCTACCCCAGTAAACCTAGGTAACATGCTAATGTGGTGAGATTTGATTTCAAAATTATTACCATTTATTATTGGTAGGACTATGCATGAGGGTTTGGCGGAACGAGTGTAATAACAACGGTCTCTAAGTGGAATAGACATAACTTACAAGTAAGCAAGTAAGCATGTAGCAGACAAGAGATAGAACTAAACACCTAAAAAATACAAAAGAAAAAAATCCTATGTCTATGTTAACCTAGAGAAATTCTAGACCTTCTCCTAACTTTAAGATAATACTAAGAGTCACAAATCTAAAAATATTCAAAGCGATTGGCCAGGTAGATGGAAGCATTACCAAGAGGCTAACCACCTTTCTAGACACCAATCCAAATTGGCCAGGTAAGCTCTAGCTTTCCTAGACACCAAAAGTAAGAATATGAAAATATTTGTCTCGTCTTAGTTTCTCTTCCTAAGTGAGCGCGAAATCCTAGGGTCCAACGTCTACTTGATTTTATTAAGTTAAGGGGAATGCAAGATGAACATATTAGTGATTTGTGAGTTAAGGAAAGGGTGATGAAATCCCTTACCTTATCTTGTAATAGTGTGGCACCATTAAGATTGATTAAATGAATACAACACACAAAGAACGTGAAAATAAACAATTATGGATGCACTACACTATGTGAACTAATCTAAATTGTACGTACCTCTTTCCTTCAACAATCACCATAATTATAAAATAGAAAGAAATAAAATACAATAAAGAAAATCTAGATGATGTGTCCCTATGTGAGATGTGAATGATGTAACAAATTGGTTTTTAACAAGACAAATAACTAATTTTTTTTATTTAATATTTAATTTTTTTGGATTTTTTTTAATATTTGTGAGAAAAAGATAAAATTTATAGAGGTGATACGGAATACCGAAAAGTGCTTCACAAAAATTTCTAAGGAGACAACGATGCCTTCTAACGATCTTCTTGTCCAAACTTTTCTCCGCTTCACGAATCCCTAAAAAAATACAAAGAAAAACAAGAAACTAATCTGAAGAATTAATTATTAAGGAGTAAAAAATACCAATTGTCCCCGGCAGCGGCGCCAAAAACTTGATGTGTAAAACTACTGCAAGTGCACATTGTTTAATTGTAGCAATTATATATCGATCATCAGAGACTATGAAACTTTCAAACCCTAACAAATAAATCAAGCAGACTAGACAAATAATGACGAGATGGGATTTGTTTAACCTAATAAGCAAATAAGAATAAATAAATATGGAAAATCTAGGAATTTGAATCCATCAATTAATCACAATTAATATCCAACTTGCCCTAAAAATCAATTCTCTTTCTTCAATAAATAAATATCAATTAACGAGACAAGAATATACAATAAAACTTATTATCTAACAATAACCCATCAAAACTTCATGGAGCAAGCATAGGCTATGAAAAATAAATTCGGTAACAATAATATATCAAAATCACTTTGTTAACCAAACAATTAAGCACCAAGAAAAATTATGAGAATCAAATAATAGGAATAAATAAATACTAAAAATAATCAACTAACTTCACCTTCATCCTAGGGCTAGAGAATTAGCTAGACATGCTTGAAATAAAAAATAAAGCATCTAATATAGGACATGCAAGTAACGAATAATATAAAAAGTATTTGAGAGATAAAAACTTATTTGTATTGAAAGAGCAAGAAAATAAAAGTACTATACTCCTACACTAATTATTGAAAACTAAAGTGAAGGTTCAAGGTCAAGGTCTTGAAATACAAGAGAGGAGAGCCATATATATACGGGAAATAATATAGGTCTTCTATATCAATTATAGATTGAATTCTAAATATTTCCTTCTATTTCTTTTTCTTCTCCAACAAGTATTAGATTTTATCTCCTTTTTCTATGCCTCCAATTAATCTCCACCTACTTTCTTGTATTTTCCTTTATTTGTTACAATTTTGATTTTAATTAATTTCCTACAAAACAAAATAAAAATAATTAATTAACTAAAAAAATTACAAAAATAAACATAAAATAGGTATTAAAAATGTACTAAATTATGGACCTATCATTTAATTTACGCACAATACATATATGTATATGAATGCATGTGTAGATATGTATGCGTTGGAATGATGTATGTATTAGATACGACACTTATGCCATGCTTGTTTAAGAAAGATAAAATCTGTAACGATTCAAAATTTTAAAATTAAACAAACGATCATGAGATTCTTGTGTTTATGAAACACGGTATTGAATATGATTTTTTTTTTCCTGATATGGGGAGATTTTGTCAAAAGTGAATTATTATTTGTAAGAAAGNTTTTTCTGATATGGGGAGATTTTGTCAAAAGCGAATTATTATTCGTAAGAAAGTTGGGTTTTAAGTGAGACCGCTTGTGACTTCTCCGACGATCTGGAAATCAAACCATTGACAAATATTGAAATGGATTATTTGATCAAGGAAAATTGAAAATCTCTTTATGATGGGATCATGATCATTAAACAATAAATCCCTAAATAAATATTAAGTTAATAAAGATGCCTTCCAATGTTAATACACATCAAGATCTAGATTGAGAAGAAGTGGGTTTGCCAAAGTGAAGTACTCTTATCAATCATGGGAAAATGTGATAAGTAAATGTACTTAGTTTATTGAAACGTGTTAGTATTGGTGTCCTGGAGACAATACTTTTAATGTTTTGTTGAAAACAATTATGTTATGTGATTATTTAATTAATATTTATTATGTCTTTATTTACTGTGTCATAAATTAAAAGAATAATAAATGTCCTTGGAATATTAATATGTAATATATATCTTTAAGTATGTGACTTAAAAATGAGATTATATGAATAGTATTTTATTCCTAAAATTTCCTAGTCAAGTATTATTATTTAAGGACAGTAATAATGCAATAAGACTAGTATGTTTGTTGACAGATGACCACATCTCATTGGTCATAGGTATGGTGATACTAAAGTCAAGAACATAAGTTTATATATCAATACATGACACTGGAAAGACCCACCGTGAGATTCTCCATGTTAATAAGTGTCATAAGAAATCTCACTGTGATAATGATGTAATGATCCTCTGACTTGAAATCATTATATTTCTATACGAGAATTAATATACTTTGATTACACTCAAAGTTACCTTTAACCGGGTAATGATAAAGGTGTACATTGGGTATGCTATGAATCGTATGAGGAATATGAATGATAGATATAGGATTTAACCCTCCAATTCTAGGAGTGATATTATTGGCCTCTTGATTGAGTGAGACTATGAAATGCATGGCCATGCTCAAATATTGATTTGTTTAAATAGTCTACTCATTGATCAAGGAAACCAAGATTAAACGTTGAAGAGGATCACACTATACATGCCCCGAGTTTCATCTATAATATAAGGTTAAAGGGATTATATTACATGGAACATTATTCACGAAAGGTTTAATTGAATCACCAATTATTATTGTTACTTGGGTAGCAATGATGTATTACTAGATGCCGCTCATTGTTTATAATTTTATTATTAGATAATAAAATTATTGCCAACGTAATAATAACCTAAAGGGTCACACACAAAGAACGTCAAAACGGAGGTTTATTTAAATTACGAATTTAAATATATTATTGTTTATTCGAATTTAATTATTGAATTAATTAAGTGGGACTTGATTAATTATATTANTATTATTTCAAATTTAATTATTGAATTAATTAAGTGGGACTTGATTAATTATATTAAAATTCAAATTTCATAATAATAATAACCCAAAGTCAGAATGGGTTTTGGAAACCACATGGATTAGGGTTAGGCCCAAAATCTCTTTCTACCCTATATATACATACTGATGTATAGTATTAGGGTTTAATCATCAGATTTCGTTTTAGAGAAAAACCCTTGCTGCTCAATATCAAGAGAGGCTAGAGAAAGAGAGAGATAGAGAGAGAGGGAGGCAAACAATTCGGCTAGTACCGACTCCGGTGATCGTAGGATGATCGGGAGTTCGTGTGGACTTCTTTGGAGAGCAGATCTTTGCAACAAAGGGCTACTGTAATTCATCTTTTCTGAACCTCCATTAAACAGCATTCAGAAAGCTTTGTTAAGGTGCAGACTTCTTCACCATAATCATCCAATTGGGTTTCGATTTTTATTGTTTTACGTTAATTCCGCTGTGTTTTCATGCCCGAAACCCTTCAATGGCATCAGAGCTACGTGTATAATGGGATGATTTGGTTATGTGTTTAACAGTTTTTCGATGTATGTAAACATATATATGATATGCCATGACTATATATTGATATATATGTTTTATATGATTTTGAATATATGATATTCATGTGTTGTATAATCATGGGATGATTGTGTATGTTGATGTATGTATATGATACATGTTTGTTCTTGTTATGGAAATCGTATTCGATACGAATTCTGAAACGGCTTCGTTAGATTTTCTGAAATATGTGTCCAGTGTCCGAGTTTCACAAACGATATGTGTTTTTTGGCTGGAATCGTGTAACTGAGCAATACGGATAAAATTNAAGGAAAATTTAGAACTTAATAATTGTTATAGCGTGCTTGCAATTGGCAGAGACATTATTTCAGTTTCTTGTTTGGACAAGAAAGGCTTTTTCATTTTATAACAATAGTTGTTTATTCTATTTTGATGATGAGCCTTATAATGTTGCACATCTAATTAACAATTTATATGTTCTAAAGTGACTCAAATCAAACATTACCTTTGGCACTGTCGTTAAGGCCATATTAATGAGAAACGCATTTCCATAATACATAATGATGCATTCTTGGATAAGTTTGAATATGAATCATACCAAAGGATACGAATCTTGGTTTATTTGGTAAAATGACTAAAGCTCCTTTTACCGGACATGGTGAAGGGATCATTGAATGGGTATGACTTATACATAGTGATGTATGTGGTCATATGTGTACGATGACAAAAGGTAGATTTTATTAACTTCATAAAATTTACTAATTATTTTAGTAGATACGGATATATGCATCTTTTGAAGAACAAATCTGAATCATTTGAAAAGTTCAAAGACTATAAAGATGAAGTAAAATATATCAAAGAAAAGTTTTTTTTATAGGAGGGATCACACCTTGTTGGATATGGTGTATCAATGTTGAGTCAATGAATCTTCCAATTAGTTTCTAGGGCTACGCCCTGGAGACAGTTGCTTATACATTTAACCGAGTTTCTACTAAAACGGTTCAGAAGACTTTGTATGAGATATGGACTGAGAAACATCATAGCATATCATTTATGAAAATTTAGGGATGTGGGGCATTTGTGAAACGTCTAACTTCTGACAAGCTAGGACGTAAATCAGACAAATATAACTTTATAGAATACCCAATTGAAACAAAGGGTTATTTTTTCTATAATCCTTACGAGAATAAAGTGTTTGTTACTTGAACTGCAGTGTTCCTTGTAAGAGAAATGCTTTCTAAGAAAGACAGTGGATGGATAATAAATCTCGATGAAGTTCGAAACCCATATGATAACATTGAACCAATGGGGGAACCTGAGCAGAATGTACAAGAAAATAATACTGCTCAAGAAACATAGGTTATTTGTAGGTCTAATAGGATTCGCCATAAGCTGAGAGATATTATGGATTTTCTTAACTCAAGATGGTGATGTGATACTTGTGGACGAAGATGAGCCTCTCACCTTCCAAGACGCTATGAACACTCTAGATTCTATGAGATGGCTGGATTCCATGAAATCTGAAATGACATCCATGTATACTAATCAAGTATGGACTTTGGTTGATCCACCTGAAGGGGTGAACCTTTTAGGGTGCAAGTGGGTTTTCAAGAAGAAGGCTGAAATGGATAGTAACGTACAGACCTATAAGGCACGATTGGTGGCAAAAGGTTTCAAGAAAATTCATAGTATTGACTATGATGAGACCCTTTCACTAGTGGCTATGGTCAAGTCCATCAGGATTTTGCTTGCTATAGCGGCTTACTATGACTATGAAATATGGTAAATGGATGTCAAAATCTCTTTCTTAAAAGGGAGCCTTGAAGATGATGTGGATGTGTACATGACACAACCTGAGGGTTTTGTTGATCCAAAGGATGATAGAAAGGTATGTAAGTTGCGTCGATCTAGTTATGGATTAAGACAAGCCTCGAGGAGATGTAATATTCATTTGGATGAAACTGTCAAAAAGTTTGGGTTTATTCAAAATGAAGGTGAAACACGTATTTACAAGAAGGTTAGTGGGAGCCATATAGCATTCCTAGTATTATATGTTGATGATATATTAGTAATAGGGAATGTCATTCTTTCTCTACAGACTGTGAAGACTTGGTTGAGAAATAATTTCTCAATGAAAGACTTAGGCGATGCGAACTATATTTTAAGGATCAGGATCTATAGATATAAATCAAGGAGATTGATCGGCATAAGTTAGAGTATATACATTGAAAAAGTTTTGCATCGATTTGGAATGCAAGAGGCTAAAAGGGAATTTGTCCCAATGTCTCATGGGATATCGATCTCGAAAGAAAACAGTCCTAAATCATTGGATGATAAGGACCGTATGAGTAAAGTTCCATATGCATCGGCAATTGGTTCTATAATGTATGCAATGATATGTACTCGTCTTGATGTCTCATATGCTTCAAGCATGACTAGTAGATACCAGTCTAATCCAGGTGATGGTCACTGGACGGTAATCAAGAATATTCTTAAGTACTTGAAGAGGACTAAAGATCAATTCTTTGTATATGGAGGAGAAGATAAGTTGGTTTTCAAAGGTTACAACGATGCTAGTTTCTAGACAAATAACGATCATTTAGTGTTCCTGTCTGACTTTGTGTTTTATCTATTTAAATTGAGATGTTGTATGCTGGAATAGTTCATAGCAGAGACATTTGTTGATTCTACAATAGAGCTTGAGTATATTGATGCTTGTGAAGCATCCAAGGAGGCTGTTTGGGCATGTACTTAGGAGATATCATATAATTAATGAGATTAATGATTAAGGAAATATACATATATATAAAGTGCATATTAATAATAATATTGCAGACTCATTGACTAAGGTTTTGTTGCAGTAAAAGCACGAAAGTCACACTAGTTCCATGAGTATTGGATACTTGGGCAATTGGCTTTAGTGCAAGTGGGAGATTGTTAGTAATTGTGCCCTAGAGATAATTACTTTTATATTGTAAGGAAAATATTTTATTATTAAGGATTATGTTTTATTGATTATTATTCATTTATTATGTTTTATTTATTGCATAATTAATTGAAAACATAATAAATGTCCTTGGATTTTGATACATATTATATATCTTTAAGTATGTGACATAAAATTGAGATTATATAAATATTATCTTATTCCTAAAATTCCCTAGTCGAGTATTATTATAAAAGGACCTAATAATGCAATAAGACTAGTATGTTTGTTGACAGATAACCACATCTCATTGGTCATATGTATGGTGATACTAAGTCAAGAACATAAGTGCATGACTCAATGAATGGCACTGGAATGACCCGTTGTGAGATTCTACATGTTAATAAGTATCATAAGAAATTCTCACTGTGATAATGATGTAATGATCCAATGACTTAAAATCATTATATTTTTATACGAGAATTAATAATATACTTTAATTAAACTAAAAGTTACCTTTAACCGTGTGATGATAAAAGTGGACATTGGGTATATTATGAATCGTATAAAAATATGAATGATAGATAAATGATTTAACATTCCTATTTAGGAGTGTTATTATTGGCCTCTTAATTAAGTGAGACTATAAAATGCATGGCCGTGCTCAAATGTTGATTTGTTCAATAGTCTACTCATTGATCAAGGAAACCTGGATTAAACGTTGAAGAGGATGACACGATATATGCCTCGAGTTTGATCTATAATATAATGTTAAAAGGATTATATTACATGAAACATTATTCACAAAAGGCTTAATCAAATCACTGATTTTATTATTATTACTTGGGTAGCAATGATGTATTACTAGANAGGATGACACGAGACATGCCTTGAGTTTAATCTATAATATCAAGATTAAAGGGATTATATTACATGGAACATTATTCACGAAAGGCTTAATCGAACACTGATTTTATTATTATTACTTGGGTAGCAATGATGTATTACTAGATGCAGCTCATTGTTTACAATTGTAATTAGATATTAAAATTGTTGTCAACGTAATAATCACCTACAGGGTCACACACAAAGAACGCTTGAAGGAGAAATAATTTAAATTATGAATTTAAATTAAATAAGTAATTTATTTTATTTATGATATTAATTAAGTATGACTTAATTAATTATATAAATAGAATAAATGAATTACTTAAACTAATTCCAAAATTAATAATTAATTAATTAAGTGAGACTTAATTAAATAATTTAGAATTTTGGATTAGTATTAATTATAATTGGATTATAATTAGAAAACTTATTCCTCTCTCTATATAATCTCTTTATGGGCTGATTTAATTAAAAATACATAGATTTTATAAAACCCTAGCCGTTTTGAGATAAGAGGAAGATAGAGAGAGAGAGAGAAGCAGTTTTCGGGTGCTAGTACACTTCAATCCTTCATGAAAAGTGTTCGTATGGATATTGTAGAGCGTAGATCGCGTGAGCGGGATACGTGGTGATTAAACAAACTTTGGACCTCCATTAATCTTCCATTGATGAACTGTTAAAGCTTTTTAAGGTATTTATTCTTAATCTCTGAATTAAATCTTTTATTTTCGTATGGATCTTGTGGAGGGTTTCGATTTATATTACGTTTTGTATTTAGAAGCTAGTAAGGGTTCAGAGTAAGGGTTCAGAGTTTACTACTACTCACCCCTTGGTGGAAACCCCTAACCTTCAGACATTTGCAGGGGTCGGTTTCCCTCCATCCAGGTGGTTCAGGTATTTAAGCATCTCTAACTTCTCTCACACCCTCTTCTGTAGGATTTTTGAGTCTACCCTCCAAATTGAGTGAAAAAATAAATGAGAGGCTGGCACTGGTCCAGGCAAAATGAGAGGTAGAAAAGGCTGTTGAGAGCCTAAGTGAGATTGAGAAAGTGGGTATCCAACCCCACTGTGAGAATGAGAGATTAGGGTATCATGAACCTAGCTTCACTTATTGGGATCAAGATTTTCCCATAAGTTGGTCCAATGAGTTGGGGAAGGGGATGGATGAAAGCTCATTTATGTTAATTATGCAGATTGGCAAGGAGGAAGCTCTAGCTGGTCAAAAATCATTCACACAGAGACCACAAATAACTTACTGGATTCTCTATCAAGGAAAACAGATAGAGTTATGGAGGCTTTGGTGGCTGCATCACATGTTTAACCTGAGACAACAAAATTTAAGTCAGGAGAACCAATTATTATCATGCCTATCCAGGTTAGACTTTCAGAGTCTACAAAGCCTGATTAGTCTAAGGAGGAGTCAGGGTCTATAGTCTCTTTTGTAGTTTCAGAGTCTACTCCACCATCAGAGTCTACAACTCCTATTATAAAGGTTGAGCCTATTGATGTTGTTGATGATTCAGTCTCTGAAGATGAATGGGAGATGAATCCATCATTCAACTACTTTGATCAAGTTTTTCCTCAATCATGGAAAACAACACATGCTAAGGGTTTTACTGATTTTGAAACTTTTAATAACATTTTAACTATTCATCAGTCTGAACATCTTAAAGCTTTTCAAAAGAAGTATTTTATCCAAGAGCATGGTCATTATCCTGATGAGGAACCAGATGCTTCTCTAATTCAAGAAAGTGAGGCTATAGTCGCTGATAAAAAGGTAGCTAGGGAAAATGTAACTGATCAATTGGCTGATGTGGTCACTAATATCTCTTATATCAACACAAAATTGATCAGTGTTGACAAAACCACATATATGCTAAAGACACGGTTTGAATCCTTGCACTTTCTTCAACTCTTCAAAGATGCTATAGTCAAGGATTACTTGGCTGATTTCAAGACAAAACAAATAAATCTTCATAATGATGTCAATTCTCTTACTGCAAAAGTTGATTCTGTGATTGCTGCGCTTGCCAATATCTCCTCAGTACTCGAATAGATTCTTTTGGCTATCACAGGTGGTGGTGATGTTAAAAAGGGGAAGAAGAAAGTTGGTGATTCCTCCAGGAGAAATAAGGATGATGTATGCAAGGATGATAAACAGAAGGGAGTTAAAAGGAGGAGAGATGGTGATGATGATGAAGCTGATAATAGTTCTCATGGTCCTAGGAGTCTTGGTGGTGTACAACAAAAGAAGTATGGAGTATTTGTTAAAACATAATCAAAACACACCAGTCAGGGACTGGACATGGAAAATTATAGTCTAAGTCAGACTCTGGTAAGAGAAAACATAGTACATACTTTGATAAGAAGAAGAAAGAGAAAGTAAAGGAGCCAAGCTATTGGAAGTGTAGCCAATCTAATACTCAATTAATGGCTAGGAGAACAAGAGGACTTGGAGGTTTCTCAACATCTGATATTGTCAAGACTACAAATCTAATTGTTGATTCACAGTCTCTTACAAATAGTCAGTTTGAAAAGATCACTAAAAAACACTTGAATAAAGTGGTGTCTGCTCAAATTGTCTACGATGTTTTTGAAAGAAGGTTGCTAGGAGGACTGGTTAGACCTGAAAAAGTGAAAACTGAAATGCTGGTATATTTTCTAAATGGAGGAACGGTAAGGTGGATTAGTCAGCAAAATTTCATATTCTTTAAATAGGCTGAGGAGTTGTAATATATAAAATTTCTTCTATCAATAGAAATTGAAATGAATAAAAGTAGGAGAGAAGTAACCAAAAAATGGTTCATAGAGATTGATAGGAAGCTGACTCTGCACAAACAGGCAAATAAGCAGATGGGCAAATTTTCTCTGAAATATGTTGATGCTGAGGAGAATGATCAAGGCATGCCTCTAGAAGTAAAAGTGATTAAATTTCAAGAATGTGTGGGTCACTACTTTTAGTTTCAACCTATGGAATGGAAGATTAGTGTTTTGATGCTTAAGGACTTAAAAGAACAAAAATGCAGTGGAAATGATCTAAGAGAATCTTACTGTTAAATCAAATGTGACAATGAAGAAATGATCAAATTGAAGAAGTTTGTTGGTGAGGCTCTAGCTATTGTGAAGGAGAATATGCTGGAGTCTTTTCTGAGGAACAATTCAGCATTTGAGAAGATCAAGTGAGATATAATTTTTTTTCTTATAAATATTTATATTATTCTAGATTAATATTTTTATTATTTAGTTTTGACATCGTCAAACCTTGATTTAAGCTTACATATTATAAAGCATAAATATGGGGAGATTGTTAGGAATATATTCATTTAATGATGTACAAAATACTAGAACAGGGTCTAGCATAGTCTATTTGTAATAAGTCTTTCTAATCTCAGAACTCTTATAATCAAAGTCTAGATAGTCAACATTCTTGTTACTTGTACTTAAGAGATTTTTATTGGAAAGAGAAACCAGAGTCTGGAAGGTGATCAGGGTCTATAGATTATCAGAGTCTATAGTCTGTCAGAGTCTATAGTCTGTCAAAGTCTGAAGATTTTAGAGTCTATAAAGTTAAAGACAAATTTGGAAGATAATCACAGGAATGGAAAGTCTTCAAAGATAAAGATAATTATATTACAGATATGTTATGGGAAGGAAAGAGAATTTAAGAAGGAAACTGTCGACTGATAATTAGGAATTCTATTCCTATTGTAATTTGATTTTCTGTTATTAGTTGATAGACAGTTCTCTATATAAATACTCTATGTAACCTAATATTATTGTCGAAGTTTTGTGAGAGCATAGAGATAGAGAGAGTTATTGCGAGAAACACAGAGAAGCTGCTAGGGTTTGTGTACACCCTATGAGAGTTTGTATTTACTCATCAATAATACAGTCAATATTCATTCATATCTTTGTGCTTGATCTTTATTCTTAATTCAAAACTCTAATTCATATTGAGTTGATTTCAATCAGGCAGAAAAAGAACACAAGTATTCAACCCCCCCTTCTACTTGTGTAATTGGGAATACACCACTGATTTAGGGGGAGCTTCAAGTTCTAGAACCAATCTTCCACCAACTAGAAAATGGGCAAGGGATCGCACTCCTGATTTGATAATTGGTGATTCCGAGAGTGAGGTACAAACTAGAATAGTTACTCAAAATTAATGTCTTTATAGCTATTTCTCTCAAAGAATGAACCCAAGAAAATTGAAGAAGCTTTGCAAGACCCTGATTGGATTATTGCAATGCAAGAGGAATTGGATGAATTTTAGAGAAACAAAGTGTGGAAACTTGTACCAAGACCCAGAGATAGATCAATTATTGGTGCAAAGTGAGTGTTCAGAAACAAACTTGATGAGAATGAAATTGTGATTAGAAACAAAGCAAGACTAGTATCAAAAGGATACTCTCATGAGAAAGGAATTGATGATGAAACCTTTGCACTAGTAGAAAGATTGGAAGCCATCAGAATGTTTCTTGCATTTGCAGCCCATTCAAAATTCAAAGCTAATCAAATGGATGTAAAAAGTGTCTTCTTGAATGGAAATTTGAAAGAATAAGTCTATGTGAAGCAAGCACCAAGATTTATTGATAAAAAATTTCCTAATTATGTTTACATGTTAGACAAGGCACTTTATGGATTGAAGCAAGCACCTAGAGCATGGTATATGTTATGGATTAAAAACCAGGTCGTCTTTAATGTGTAATTAATGCTAGGGTTTGGGGGAGCTTCGAGCTTTAATGGTTGCGCTTGTATTTCGTGGCTTAGTTCTGCCCTCACAAGATGCCTACGTATCTCAGTGTGTGTTGAGAATCAAGCTAGACATAGTTCTAATGTTGAGGGGTTAGGCCCTTTATATAGGCGCGCGAGGGCCTTGGAATTAGATTAGAATTAGGAGACTTGGTGGCCAAGTCTCCTAGTGATAAGGTTGTTGAAACCTTTTAGGGTCCTAGTTGGACTCTTCCCAAGTTAGGGTCCCTAGATCCTTCTTGGATGAGGGCCTCCAACAGGCTTCTTGGGCCTTTACGGAGCCTTTATTAAGTAATTAAGAAATTAATTAATAGCAAAGGCTTAATGGGCCTATAGCTTCAACAAAGCTTGTGGGCTGGACTTATAAATCCAGTTGATCATTGGATT
The DNA here is from genome assembly GCA_008931105.1 of Oenanthe javanica. NCBI lineage: Eukaryota > Viridiplantae > Streptophyta > Magnoliopsida > Apiales > Apiaceae > Oenanthe > Oenanthe javanica. The sequence continues at coordinate 68,711 of QRFB01000494.1, read as the reverse complement.
ACAAATCCAGTTGATACTAGGATTTATTTTCCTATTTCGTTTCAAGGGCCGAAGCCTTTGGACCATACTAGGTCTAATAAATGAAATAATAAATGCTATATTTATTATTTCCTCATGGCTATTTTTACCGATATCAGTATGAAACTCTATCAAAATTTCTTCTTGAAAATGCTTTCATTAGAAGTACCATAGACAAACTCTCTTTATTAGAAAACATAAAGGTGATATTTTACATGTCCAAATTTATGTTGATGGTATTATATTTGGTTCTACTAATGAAAAACTCTGTGAGAAATTTAGCAAGTTAACGTAGTCCAATTATGAGATGAGCATGATGGGAGAGTTGAACTTCATTTTGGGACTTCAAGTTAAACAGGCTGATGATGGAATCTTCATCAATCAATCAAAGTATGTGAAAGAACAATTGAAGAAGTTTGATATACAAGATTGTGCAATAGCCAAAACTCTCATGTCAATTGCCACTAAGCTAGACTCTGACCCAAAGGGTAAGAAAGTTGACAACACTAGCTATATAGGTAAGATTGGCTCATTGTTATATTTAACTGCTAGTAGACCAGATATAATGTTAACAAAATGTCTATGTGCTAGATTTCAGACTCACCCTAGAAAATCACATTTGATAACTGTAAAAAAAAATCATATATCTCAAGGGTGAACAAACTCTTGGACTTTGGTATCCTAGAGAGTCTGATTTCTCATTAATTGGCTGTTCAGACTCTGATTATACAGGATGCAAGGTTGACAAGAAAAGTACCACAGGCCAATACCAATTTCTTGGCAACATGTTGATTTCTTGGTTTAGCAAGAAACAATAGACAGTATCAACCTCAACAATTGAGTCTGAATACATAGCAGTTGGAAGTTGCTGTGCTCAAATCATGTGGATGAGAAATCAGTTACTTGATTATGGACTAACATTCTCAAATATTCCTATGTATTTTGATAATACTAGTGCTATTAAAATTGTAGAGAATCCGGTTCAACATTCCAGAACAAAGCACATTGATGTCATGTATCATTTTATTAAAGAACATGTTGAAAATGATACTATTGAACTTCATTATATTCTAACTGACAAACATATTTCAGACATTTTAAGAAAACCACTAGATGATTATGCCTTTCTCAGACTGGTAGGTGAATTAGGGATGTTAAATATTAAGTGATAAATCGTAAAAACAAGCAAGGTATGTATTTTAATTACAGTCCCTGATTTATCAAACTATAATTTCTTATTGCAAAGTTTTTGAGGTACTTTATCCTGACAAAGTCTAACTTCTAGACTCTGAGAGACTATAGACTCTGAAGGTTTAGATTCTTAGACTCTGAAACGGTTAGAATTCACGCCTGCAGACTCTAATTATTTTTAAACCATTCAAATGACTGAAAATAGACGGTAACAGTTACATTTTACTAGTTGCAGGCTGTAGACTCTTGTGTATATGCAAGTTTAACCAAATATAATTTTTACATACAATTTACTCACTTGTTTATTGTAATTATTTTCTAAGGCAAAAATACTTTTAGAGCTATTCACGAACCCTAGCAAAGTTTCTTAAGAATTTTCATCACTTTCACTTCAATTACTTCAATGGTTGTTGTTTCTACTGTAATGAGGGGACCCAAAGCTATTGCCTTTACCTTTGGCGATTTTGAGTTCATGAAGGGTGTTACTGCAGACTACTATCTAGTGATAGATTTCTTGAAGCAAACCGAGCTCCGGTATATCCTGAAAGCATCTCCTATCATTCGCATGGATGCAGTTTCTCAGGCATGGAGCTCTGCAACTGTTGTTGATCATACTCAGGATCATCCAAGTAAAATCATGTTTATCTTTGGTGATATTACTTTTGATGTCACTGCCGATATTATAAATTTGGTGTTTAATCTACCTGTTAAGTACCCTTTTGATTCTACTATTGATTATTCTGAGATCAAAAATATGCTTAAATCACTAGGTTATTCTGCTAGCACTGACAACATGAGTAAGTTAACTAGGCCTTATTTGAGAAAGGAATGGTCATTTTTTTGATCAAATAGCAAAATGCTTTACTGGTAAATGTAGTGGTTTTGATGCTATTACTTTCATTACATAACAGATAGGCCACAATCTCCTGTTTGATAAAGTGATCAACATTGGTGATATGTTGCTTACTCAAATGGGAGAAAAATTAAACAATGTGCAAGAGGGAAGAAAAAAGTCTATTATCATAGATTTTTAATGCTTCTTTTAAATCACTTTGTTCCTAACATGTCTGCCAAGCTAGCAGATGAATGTTGTGTTCAGGCTTATAAACAACAAAGGAGGATATTCTCTGACATTAAGAGAATTGATGACAAGAAGAAGAGTATATCTGCCATGACATATCCATAGGTAATGCAGGTAAAACTCCCTGCCTACAAACCTTTTGTGTAACGCCCCCAAACCTGGGATCAGGGATTTGAGTCGTCACGTCACCATCCAATCATTTAAACATGTAATAACTCAATAATCCAATGAAATCACATCACAGACCCCTCTCTCTCACACATATGAGTTATAGCCTTAGAAACGTTATACAACCAGTATCACTAGTTATTACAAACCAAATGTACTTATCCAGGATCTCACGCTATCAATGATAACCTCTACACGAAGTGATAGTAATAATTAGATCAACGTTGAAAGCCTATCCAACTTACTTTTGTAGCATAATATTGAACTGAACCACCTCAAAGGTAAATCTCCTAATTTCCTTTCTCGAGCCAATCAAATGCATTATCACTTTGTTTAAAAAATTTAATATAAGCAAGAGTGAGCGAAAGAATGCTCAGCAAGTCATCCACCAAATTATCTATGTGATTCTCATCCAAGAATATGATAATCACTACTATCTCAATAGTATAACATAAGGTTACCGGTATAGGGTAAGCATAACAAAGTATCTTTCGACGATACAATTAGTCAGAGTTTTCTATTAAAAGTATTTATACTCAACATGAATTTTAGAAGAATATAATTCGAACAATTAAATTCAATATATAAAATAAGACACTATCGAATATAGTGTTACCACTCTTTTATACTTCCTCTGAAGCTTTTGGGATAAAACCCAATGAACTAATTAAGTCCACAATTTTGAAATAATATTATCAATAACTTAGCAAAATAGAATCAACTATAGCTTTACTAAAATCCCATAAATATAGTAAATACACAGTTCAAGGTACTGGAAAAATAGTTTCTTCTCATCATAAGCAAATCAAATTACTTTGAACTATATCATTTGTAAGGTTTAAAATTCAGTAAAACATTTTAATTAAAGATTTATAAACTATTTGGTGTACCTCATGTACCCGCTTAAATTTTCAAAATAACTTTTCGTTAAAATATCTCGGATGAGTAAAGAAGAATACCAAGATATCAATCACTGACAAAACCATCGGTAAATCAGCTCATAGGCTTTCATTACGATGTTGCAGCACAATTTTAATTGGAAGATGGGACTGTATCCAGAGCATTACACCATGCTTCTACCGTACATACACAATAATCAGTCTTAACATACATCAGCTCTTGTTGTTTCTCTACATGTAGAAGGGGGAGCCACAACATTCTCTACCGTTATTGGAAATCACCCTAGACCTCATATGGGCCAAAGTGTTGGATCGTGCGTCACTTGGCCACTTATGCTATATCTCATATTCCACTAGAACAATCTATAAATCTGGAACCAGAATTTAATCCTAGTTCCCCAAGTATATAATATTTGTTAATAGATTAACAAAACTCTGAATGAGTATTGCTAGAATAATCGGGGCAGTCATCTCACCGCAAAGGTGTGTTGACCTCCGCCAACTGATGTCCTTTATCAAGGAATAAAAACCATTTAAAACCACGACTCAGGAGTTAGTCGAAAAACCTCTTATGGTTTGATAAGTTGAAAGCCCTACTACAGTAGGCCAGTGATGCCAAAACATAACCGTTTTGAGAAGGTAAATCACATTCTACTCCCTAGATCGGGTTCCCTATTTTTGATAAGTCCGAGAATATTTTATTCTTCTTAAAAGAATAAAATAAAATATAAATAGATATTAGAGAACCTCACTATATTTAAATAATTTTTTCGAAGGTTATAAATATTTTTAATAAATCATCCAAGACATTATATAATTTTAAATCAATATAAATATTTAAATAATATTTATTAACTAATAAACAATTAATAAAACCCTTTTTAAATGAATATTCAGAATGATATTCATTAATTAAATAAATATTCAATTAATATTTATTAACTCTATTTAATTCCTTTATTAAAAAAATATCAAAAATATATTTATTGAAATATTTATAATCGTTATTTGAAAATAATCTGTCTTCGGCATCTCTCGGATTATAGCAGTATTTAAAATAACTTTCTGACTCCCGATCTACGTTCAAAAATATGAAAGTCGTTCTACTGGTAGAGCCTCTAGATATACACCGACATATATCTATAATAACTTATAGAATATAAACCAAAACATTTAACGATTACTTTAAATCGTAGTTCAATCAGCTCATAATTTAATCAACAGTTATATCACAACAACAATTTTCAACACAACAATAGTACATCAAGTACATGTATCCAAAACTTGCATACGTAGTATTACAAATATTTTAATATAAAAAAAGCGTAGGGTTAGAAAACTTGCCTAGAGTCCAAGATACGTTCTCAGAGTCCCACTCGCTCCAGATTTTCTATCAATAGATATCATAATCCCAATTAGTACACTTAATATCATCAATTACTTATATTACTAATAAGTATAATCATTAATCGAGTCCAATTATGACAACTTCAATTTGTACTTACTCATTTTTCCAACATTTATCTTACCCGAGATTCACCTCATCGGGTCTATCTTGACAATTCGTAAACTGTCTTGTAAATGACTTTTAATCTAATCATTTACTCAAACACAAAGTCATATTATTCCTCAACATATTTCGTGTTTTAATCGATTCCAAATTATCCATTTATCCTGGCCAAAGTGGCTCGTCAAAACAGTTCCACTAGCGTTAACTTTTCTGCGAATTACTATTACGCGACTCGCATTCCAATATTTTTAATAAATCAGAAAATTCATAATTAAAAACGAAACCATCTCAACGAGCTTCTTGAGTATTTTTATTAATTATCAAGATATTTTGATCTAGAACAAATGAGTTTAACTCGGTGAAAAGTATTTTACAAATTAGGTCAACTACGGAATTTTACTATTTGTGTTAGCTTCACTAAAACGCTCATAACTCATTAACCGTTAACTCAAATGATGCACCGTTTTCACGTACACAATATATAGAATGCCTAAAATACAATACATTAAAATTTTGGCACTGGACAAAGGATTCATTTTCCCGATTTTACTGAACAAGGCAATAGCTTCTTTAGTGAATAGTGTCATCGCACAACTTTGGTTCCAATATTTTTATAAAATCGAAATATTATCCTTTTTATACGAATCCTTCTCGGCGACCCTCCTAAATGCCTAAAGTATTTATAATATAAATTTAATATTTTATAACCATTCTTAAGTGGTCCAATAATAGTCCCAAATTGATATTAAAGGGGCAGTTTGGTTCAATCAAACTACTTGCAGTAAATCAGGCTTTTCTCCTAAACAGTAAATCGAAATAACACGATTCAAGTACCAAAACGAACTATGAAACAAGATATACACAACCCTGGGCAGTGGTGTCAAATTCCTTTACATTAAAATTTCAGAATTATTGGTCAAAATAAGTCTAAAAGAAAATGGGCATTGTGACGGCTATAAACGGTATGATTCCCGAATTTAACTATGTTAAATCCATTAACCTATAACCCAATCATCAAACCAATGTATCTAACAATAAAATCAGTTTATAACTTCATAAAATCATCACCATCATAAACCCATATTATTTAACCTACAATATTCAACCATTTACATCCAAACTCCTTAAATCAACATATATTTAAATATAACTCAAAATCAAGCTTATAGCTCAAAGTAAATCAAAGGGTGGATGATTTTTATACCTTTCTTGAATCCTTAAACATACTAGAAAAAGCTTGTAAGCCTTAAAGGAGCCTTGATCTATGCTTATCATCCTTAAACATGCAAGAGAAAATCAAGAAATAAGTTAGTAATTTTTGGAGTTACTATTCACCCTCATCTTTGAGCAAAGATTTGGCTATGTTATACTAATTGGATGGCCATTAAATTTTGAACATACCTTAGTTATGAATTATGGAATCTATGGGAAATTTTGGTGATTTATGGATGAGTAGAACTTGGGTTTTAAATTTCTATTTCTCTATTTCCTTCCTTGAGCCGAATATGAAGAAAGGAAGGGGGAAGAGGTTTTCTTTCTCTTTCTTGAATACTTGCTTGGCTATAAGTCAAACCAAGTGTGATGTTATGTGGTAGTATTTCCAAGGTATGCCCTTAGTCCTTCGCTTGCATTTTCAAATCATGGCCTAATCTAGAATAACGTACATTTTCCTTGTTTTAAGGAACCATGCTCCCTTTGCTTGGTTTGGTTGTAACTAACTAGTTGCTTGCTTGGTTACTCCTATTTAGTTGTCAACTCTTCTAGTTTGCATAGGTTTTTCATGACCTTGGTATAATTACTTGTCATCCAACATTTATCACTAAATCATGCTTATAAAGTATGACTAATTTCGAAAGTGTTTCTAAGTAAAAATCTCATAGTGTAAACCCTTAATATTCCAAATACTTTAATTCGATTATAACTATGAACTTTCTAAATTATAATTTTCCCAGTCATAACATAATTCTCATATACCTCGATATCTTGTAAATTATGAAATAAATAGTAAAAGTAAAAATCTTCGAATTCTGACGGCTTTTACATTCACTCATTTGTTTCATACAACAATGTTACATCCTCGGATTTCCAATATTCCATCACTTACTTAGTGTCGGCTAAAAAGCTTATCATAAATCCGTAGAATCACTATTCATCAAGGTCTTTTATAAAAAAATGCATCAAAAATACGGGTTATTACATTCTGTCTACAATGCTTCTTTCTTTGGTGGTAAAATGGTGCACGAACAAGTTATGGAGAGTCCCCCTACACCTACCCAAGTAGCCAAATCCCCTTCCTTAAAACAATCTCACAAATCCAAATCCAGGAAACCAACCTCTGTTGTCTCTCAAAAGGCAGCATTTGTAAAAAGGAGGAAGTTGGTTCAAACCAGGCTTATAGATGAGTAAAGTGATGAGGAGTTCAAGCCTTTAGAGAAGCAGGTTGTTCAAGGGCTTTCTTTACTAAAAGAAGGTCATAATGCACCTAATTATAGCCCAAAAGCCAAGACTGTAGAGTCTCCAAAGGCTACGGTCTCTGAAAAACCTAGGGATGCACCTCAGGATTCTCAACCAGAATCTTATGAAAAATCTTTTTCTAAGAAGTACAAGAGGTTGATGAAGGATTTTTCTACACACACACACAAGCCTATAATTGTTTCTAATCCTGTGTTGCAAGAAGCCGATGCTCCCAAGGCACCTGCAGAGCCAGTCTCTAAAAACAAGAAAACTCCTGAACCAAAGTCTACTTTTGAGTCAATTTCTAGACTGTCTTTAGACTCTGACCATGTAACATTTTAGGGAGAAATGCCAATGGACGCAGCCTCAAGTCTATTTGACACAATTATCACTCCAACTGATGAGGTGTTGCTATTTTTATATCCATTGGTGAAACCAGTTGAAGATCTAACATTATATAAGACACAATCTCAAGTTTTGGATCTACTATCTACCTATGATGTCCTAAGGAAGAAAATGGAGATGGAGCTACAAATTTCTGCATAGGATGTGGTCTCAAATCTATACAGTTACCTCTTCAAATCTTCATTTCAAACTCAAGCAGCTGGGGTCATAGAAGGAAATACTAATGAAGTTCTCGAAGCACTTGGTGTGCCAGATTCTTAAAAACCAAAAACTAAAAAGATAAAAAAGATCAAAGTCCATAAAAAGAGGGTATCAGAGTCTGTTGTTAAGTTGGAAACAAAGGTTGAGCAACCAGCATTTGACTATGAAGTAATTGAGGAAAAAAGGGTTACCTACACAACAACTATTGAATGGATCTCCACAAGGAAGGTGGTTGATTGTCTTATCCATAATATAGGAAAAATTACCAAAAAGTATATCTATCCAACTTATCAAAGTAGATTGGATCAATTCAGGGGCTCATTTTATGACATAGTGAGAAGGGAACTGTAGGAACTTTTCAATCTCACAGATGCTCAGGCAATTAATGTAATCCGTGCAAGGACTTTTCTAAATAATCACTTGGATGCATTAACAATGGTAGAACCATGAGAGGATGTAGGTGATGGAAGGATGTTGGGAGATGGGACTAGTACACTAGTGGTGGCTAGTGACAAAGATGATTAGTGTGCCTCACCCACACAAGAACCACCTAGTCAAAGGTTGGGTGATAGTGGGGCAAAGGAGCATGCTGATAGGTCCTCTTTGCCAACTCATCAAAATGCTGATGAGAACCCTAGTGATATGGGAGGACAGACTCTAATGGATGCTAATAAAGAAATTTCATAATCAATTCTGTGAGAGTATATCCACTTTGAGGGGGAGTCTCATGCATCAACACCCTAAGATGTTGACACTAAGACTTTGGCTTCTAATGAAGTAACACTAAAGTAGTTAGAGTCTATAGTAGACCCTTAGACTGGAATACTGAAGCCAAAGACCCTGAAAAGAAAGAAAAAGCTAGTAAGGGTTAGAGGCTGTTGTTGTTCACCCCTTGGAAGAAACCCCTAGCCTTCAGACATTTGAAGGGGTTCCCCTTCATCAAGGTGGTTCAGGTATTGAAGCATATTTTTACTTCTTTCACACCCTCTTTTGTAGGACTTTTGGGTGCACCCATCCATATGAGTGAAAATATTACTAATGAGGGTTTGGCACTGGTTAAGGCAAAAGGAGAGGTAAAAAAGGTTGTAGAGAGCCAGAGTGAGGATGAGAAAGTGAGTGTCCAACCCCACTGTGAGAATGAGAGATTAGGGCGTCATGAACCTCGTTTTACTTATTGGGATCAAGAATTTCCTCAAAGTTGGTCTAATGAGTTGAGGCAGGGGATGGATGAAAATTTATTTTTACTTATCTTGCAGATTGGTAAGAAGGAGGAGGCTCTAGCTGCTTAGAAATCATTCACACAGAGACCACATATTCATTTAGTGGATTATCTAGCTAGGAGAGTAAACATAGTTATAGAAGCTTTAGTGGTTACTTCTTAAAATCAACCTGAAACTACAAATTTGAAGTCAAGTGAACCAATATGTATCATGCCTATCCAGACTAGAGTTTCAGAGTCTACAGAGTATGATCACTCTAAGGAGGAGCCACGATCTTTAGTCCCTTTTGTAGTTTCAGAGTCTACTCCACTACCAGAGTCTACACCACCTGTTACAAAGTTGGAGTAAATTGATGATGTGACTGATGATTCGACCTCTGAAGGTGAAGTTGCGGTGAATCCATCTTTCATTTACTTTGATAAAGGTTTTCCTCTCTCTTGGGAAACAACACAGGCCATGGGCATTGATGATTTTGACACTTTTAAGTGCATTCTGGCTATTCATCAATCTGAAAGACTTCAAGCCTTTCACAAGAAATCTTTTGTCCAAGAACATGGTCATTATCCTGATGAGAAGCGTGATGCCTCTTTAATTGAAGAAGGGATAACTATATCTACTGATAAGCAAGCAGCCAGGGAAAATATTGTAAATCAATTGGCTGATGTGGTCATAAATATTTCACATATCAATACAAAACTGACCAATGTTGAGACCACCTCTTCACTTCACAAAACCAAGTTTTCTTTAAATTATATTCAACAATCTAAGGATGCTACTGTGAAGGAATCTTTAGTTGATTTCAAGGCAAAACAAACTACTCTTCAAAATGATGTCAATTCCCTTACTACCAAAGTTGATTCTGTGATTGCTTCTCATGCCAACATCTCCTTAGTGTCGGAACAAATTATTTTGGTTGTCACAGGTGGTGATTGTTAGTGTAGGTGCCCTAGAGGCAATACAATGTTCCTTTTAATAGACCTTTATGTCATTTGATTATTCAATAAACGTATTTATTATGACTTTAATTACTGCGATATATTTGTTAGCATAATAAATGTCCTTAGAATCATGATACACATTGTATAGTTTAAGTACATGACTTGAACTTGAGATTATATAATATATCATATTCTTAAAAGTCCCTAGTCGAGTATTATTATTATAGGACAATAATAATACATAAATAGACTAGTATGTTGTTTGACAGATAACCACATCTCATTGGTTATAAGTATGGGGATACTAAAGTCAATACATAGGTACATGTAGGAGTACATGGTACTGGACAGACCCACAGTGAGATTCTTCATGTTTAATAAAGTCATAAGAAAGACTCACAGTGATAATGGTGTAATGATCCTCTGACTTGAGATCATTATATTTCTATACGAGGATTAATATACTTTGACTACATTAAAAGTTACCTTTGACCGGGTGATGATAAAAGTGGACATCGGGTATATCATGAGTCGTATGAGAAATATGAATGATAGATAAAGGATTTAACCCTCTTATAATTAGGAGAGATATTATTGGCCTCTTGATTGAGTTAGACTATAAAATGCATGACCATGCTCAAATAATGATTTGTTTTCATAGTCTACTCATGGATCAAGTAAACCCGGATTAAATGTTGAAGAGGATGACTAAATACATGCCTCGAGTTTAATCTATAATATATATGGTTAAAGGGATTATATTACACGGAAACATTAATCACGAAAGGTTTTATCGAATCACGATTTAATTATTATTTAATTGGGTAGCAATGATGTATTACTAGATACCGCTCATTGTTTATAATTTTATTGGAGAATAAAATTATTGCTAATTAAATAATAGCCTATAGGGTCACACACATAGAGCACTTAAAGGAATAGTTAATTTAAATTATAGATTTAAATTAATTGATGATTATTTGAATTTTATTATATTAATTAAGTGAGACTTAATTAATTGAAATAATATAAATTCGAATTTGAATTCTGCCATTAATAATTAAGTGTGACTTAGTTATTAATTAAATAATAAAATTCGGTTTTATTATTTAATCCTAAACCTATATGGGTTAGGCTTTGCTGTTATGGGTTGCTGTTATGGGGCTATTAACCAGCCATTATAAATAGATAATGTAGGGTTAATAGGTGATGGCGTTNNNNTCTTGAAGGTGCTCGTGTGGATACCATAGAGGTGTTTTCGAGAGGAAGACACAAGTCGTGAAAGCTAGGATCTCCGTTGAGTTCGTGTAAGTCAAGACCAGACAAAGGTATGATTCCGTTTCACAATAATTAGTCTAGGCTTATACATGATCCTGCGTTAGGGTTCTAAAATTTTCGTTATATTTACGTTTAATCCGCTGCGGTTTATGCCACGGAACCCAACAGTGATGATATCAAAAAGGGGGAGAAGAAAGAAGTTGGGAGTTCAAGGAGTCATAAGGATCGAAATTGCAGGGATGAAGACAAATCAAGGGGAGTTAAAAGGAGGAGAAATTGTTATGATGATAAAGATGGTTCTCGTGGTCCTAGGGGACCTAATGGTGTGCAATAAAAACAGTCTTGAGTGGTTGTATCTCAAACACACCAGTCAGGGACTGAACATGGGAAAACAGGGTCTAAGTTAGACTCTGGTAAGAGAAAACAGAGTATAGACTCTGATGAAAATAAAATTCAAGAAGGTCAAGAACCTAGCTACTGGCAATGTAGTCAATCAAAGCTTCAATTGAGAGCCAGGAAGAAGAAAGGGCTTGGAGACTTTGAAGAGTCTAACAGACCCTCAATCCTTAATAGATAAGCAATTTGAGAAGATCACACAAAAACACTTGAACAAAGTGGTGTCTGCTCAGATTGTTTATATTGTTTTTGAAATAAAGATGCAAGGAGGTCAAAGAGGCACATAAAAGGTGAAAAATTAAATGCTAGTATATTTTATGTAAGGAGGGACTATTAGGCGGATTAGTGAAACAAAACTCATCTTCTTTAAAAAGGTTGAAGAGCTACAATATATCAAGTTTCTTTTGCAAATATCTTATGAAGTGAACAAAAACAAAGAAGTTGTTACACACAAATAGTTCAAGGAAATTGACAGAAAGCTGACTCTGCACAGACAAACAAATAAATAAATGGGAATTTTACTTTGAAATCTGTTGACGAAAATGGAAATGACCAGAGCATGCCACTTGAAGCAATGAAAATTAAATTTAGAGAAAGTGTGGGTCACTACATTAGATTTCAACCCATGAGTGGAAAGTCAAGTGTCTTACTGATAAAAGACTTGAAGCAGCAGGAAAACAATGCAAATGATCTGAGAGCATCTTAATATCAAATCAAGAGTGATACTGCTGAGTTGAAGGAGTTAAATAAGTTTGTTGGCGAAGATCTAGCCATTGTTGAAGAAAACATGCTGAATTCATTTCTAAGAAACAACAAAGGCTTTGAGAAGATCAGTTAGGTAGAAATTTTCTTTTTTATGTGTATAATGTTCTAGATTACTTATTTCATTCTTTAATTTTGGCATCATCAAACCTTAATTTATGCTTACATTTTATAAAGCATAAATAGGGGGATATTGTTAGGAATATATTCATTTGATGATGTACAAAATACTAGAACAAGGTCTCGCATAGTTTATCTATAACAAGTATTTCTAGTCTCTGAACGTTTCTATAATCAGAGTCTAGATAACTCATATTTCTACATAAATGGCATTTGTACTTGGATGATTTTCAATAGAATTGAAATCAGAGTCTGGATGCTAATAAGAGTATGGGAGTTGATCAGAGTCTATAGACTATCAGAGTCTATAGTCTATTAGAGACTGAAGATCATCAGAGTATGAAGTCTTGCAGAGTCTATAAAGATGAAGTTGAATTTGGAAGGTGATCACAATAATGGAAAGTGTTCGAAGATAAAGACAATTATATTGCACATATGCTATGGGAAGGAAATAAAATTTCAGAAGGAAATTGTCAACTAATAATTAGGAATTTTATTCCTATTGTAATTTAATTTCCTATTATTAGTTTATAGACAACTCTCTATATAAACACTCTATGTAACCTAATTTATTTGTCGAACTTTAAGAGAGCATAGAGATAGAGAGAGTTGCTGTGAGAACACAGAGAAGCTGCTAGGGTTTAGGTACATCTTATGAGAGTTTGTATTCATATATCAATAATACAAACAATATTCATTCATATCTTTGTGTTTATTCTTTATTAATCATTTAAAGCAATTATCTTTTAAGTTTGATTTTAAAGTAGGCAAAAAGAGCACACAAGTATTCAACCCCCTTCTACTTGTGTAACTGGGGAAACAAATTCATTTTTAAAATGCAATAAGTCATGATGTCCTTCATCAAACAACCCTTGAATCTTCTTATCATCAAAGACTACATGCATAGATTCTATAACAATGTGTAATCTACGATTGTAGACTCTGTAAGCTTTGGTTGTTATTCAATATCTAATAAATATGGCTTCATCAGTTTTGGCTTTAAATTTTCCCAAATTTTCACCTTGATTCCTAAGAACAAAACATTTGCAGCCAAAGACATGAAGAAAATTAACTATTGGCTTCTTGTCTTTCTTCATCAATTGATATGGTGTTTTTCCCTGTAGTCGATTGACCATAGAAATATTTTGAATGTAACATGTATTATTAATTGCTTCTGTCCAAAAGTATGTAGGAAATTTTGCTTCTTCTAACATAGTTCTAGCATCTTCAATTAAGGTCATATTTTTCCTTTCAACAACTCCATTTTACTATGGAGTCCTTGGTGCAGAGAAATGATGAGTGATACCGTTTTCTTCACAGAATTCTTTCATTGTTGCATTCTTGAATTCAGTACCATTATCACTTCTTATTTTCTTGACCTTTCATTCATTGTCATTGTCAATATTTCTCATATAATTTATAATGAATTTGTTTGCCTCATCTTTGGAGTGTAAGAAATGTACCCAAGTATATCTTGTGAAGTCATCCACAATTACTAAGTCATACTTCTTTTCGGCAATTGACATGATGTTGACAGGGCCCGAAAAATTCCATGTGCAATAGTTCCAAAGGCTTATCAAATGATGTTACTGGCTTTGACTTGAATGATGTTTTTTTACTTTCCTTTTTGACAAGCATCACATAGTCCATCCTTGGCGAATTCCATCTGTGGAATGCCTCTAACCAGATTCTTTCTAACTAATTGATTGATGACTTTGAAATTCAAATGAGCTAGCTTCTTGTGCCAAATCCAACTTTCATCTGTATTGGCTTTGCTATGTAAGCATGTCATTGAATTTGCCTTTACAGAGATGAAATCAGTCACATAGAAATTTCATTTTCTTCCACCAGTTAGAAATTCAAATGATTTACACTACCACATTTTGCACAAACCTTTCTAGGTGCATACATATTAGGAGTATTATTGTTATACTTGTTTATGTCTAACTTTTCTTTCCTATTCTTTTTCTTTTTCTCAGACTTAGGGTGAATGATTTCTACAGTTGTTATATCTTCTAATTTAGCTTTCAATTGTTTCTTGGATAAGCTTCATATGTTGATCTTTTCAACCTTAGTCTCAACTTGATTCTTGGTTTCATTTTCCTTCATAAACATAATAGGGGTGCTAAACTTGTTCTTCTTGTTTGCCATTGATGATTTACTTGTCAATGGATGCCTATCAATTCATTCAGCATCAATTGATTGATAATCCTTATCAATTGATGAAGGATTGACAGTCGATTGATCTTTATCCATCGAAGTATCAACCAATCCTAGAGTATCTAAACCCTGAACATCAATAATTTGTCTGACAGTTTTAGCAGACCTATTCCATTTGTTAATGGTTTTAATTTTTCCAGCTAATTATTCTTTTAACAATTATTCTCTTCTTAGACAGTTTACTAGTTCATCCCTAACATCCTTACTTTCTTGTTCACTACAAGAAAAACAGAAGCATACAACGCTTTTGCACCGTTGTCTGGCATCTCAATTTTCCGTAGTCTATTGAGGTGCCGTGTGATTGCGATCAAACAACGCTTGTTTAAACTGTTATATGAAGAAAGAAACACAACCGTTCAACAGGTTTGTTATAATATAGAATAGACAACAGTTCCTATCATTATGAACAATTGTTGGAAAAATAAAAACACAATAGGTTTACGAGTAATAGACAACGGTTCAACATGCTTATTTTAATGTAGAAGACACAACGGTTCTATTATTATGAACAATTGTTGGAAAAAGAAAAATGTAACAGTTTTACCACTAAGAGACAACGAGTAATATCTGTCAAGCAAGAGTTCTAACTGTTTCCGAACTTCATGTATATGTCTTATTCAAACAACGATTATTACAATGCCCTGTTGTCTGAAATCCTAACCACAACAGTTTTATA
>QRFB01000494.1:16394-52273 GCA_008931105.1 Oenanthe javanica | reverse complement strand
AATGGTACCTTCTTACAATGGTATTTGAAAACCATTGTTTGAGTTCAAATAAGACAATGCATTAAATAACCTGTTGTCTAAATTACACAACAGCACGAACAAAACCATTGTCTGAAAGAACTCTATTCACAACGGTGATAACGCTGTTGTGTTCAACTCTATCACACAACATAATAAGTAACAACTATTGTCTGTTATGCTCAGAATAAAATCATATAGACAATAGTTTGAAAATAAGCTTAATAACGCTTGTCTTGTGCTAACTCAGGCAACAGTTTTTGAAGGAACACAATTTCACCGTTGTTTGTTAAATTAGGACAACGGATATTTTCATAACTGTTGTGTAATCAGTGTTGTCTGATTGAGATTTTCTTGTAGTGGTTTAAATCTTTCTAAACACACAAGTTCATTTTCAAGAAATGCATTTCTTTCAGTTAAAGCATTATGGTGTTCTTTAACTTAGTATTTTCCTTTTTTAGATATTTAATATTGACAGGCAAGTTATACACTTCATTAGACATTTCATTTATTGTACTACTGCATTCATCTTTAGAAAGTTGAGATAAATTTGTAGCTAGTACCTGATTTGATGATGAACTAGCTTCCGTATCATCATGATTGGCCATTAAAGCTAAATTGATGAACTCTTCAGAATCACTGTCCTCAGCAGCTCAGACTTTCTCTTCAGTAACAAAAGCCTTTTCTTTTTGTTTAAGAAGGTCAAAATATTTCTTTTTATAGTCAATGCCATTATATGACTTTGCCTTCTTTTCCTGTTTTGGCTTTCTGCACTCATTTGAGAAATGACCAGCCAATTCACAGTTGTAGCATTTGAATTTGGATCTATCAACCAAAATTTTATTTTGATTATCATTCCTGAATTGGGATCCAGGCCTTTGAGCATTTGGATTCCTCTTCAATTTTAGCTTTAAAAACTTCTTTGACAGAAATGCAAGGTGTTCATCAATTTCATCTAGATCATTTTGAGAACATGCTTAATTTTCTTCATACTTGCACTTTCCCTTTCCCTTGGATGATTCTTCAACTGCATCATTAGCCACCATACTAACCACTTCTAAACAGCCACTCTCACTCTCATCATTCCTGTCTTCATTTCCTTTGACTACCAAAGCCACTGTCTTGTTCTTTCTTTGACTCTTCTCAATCTCTTCATCTTGTTAGATTTCTAACTCATATGTTTTGAGAATACCATAAAGTTTCTCAAGTGTGTAATCCTTGAAATCCTGATATTGTCTTATGAAAACTATCATTGGTTTCCATTCCTTAGGAAGAGACCTAAGAAATTTCAGATTTGTGTCTTTAGTTGCATACACCCTTCCATAAAGATTTTGAATCAGGAGTTGCATCTTATTCTTCCAGATTTGTTCAATTCCTTCACATAGAGTTTGTATAGTATCACATACATCTTTGGATGTTGTGCAGTTGATTACATTGTCAAACATGTCTTTATCTATGTCATTGAATAAAATAATCCATGCTTTCTTATTCTTTAACACCTCTTTTTCATCATCTTCAGTAAAATTTATGGTAAGTTTAGGAACATGCTTATCAAATGCGGAGTACCATCAGGGTTCACACGTATAACAAGCTTCATAAGAATATAAGATGGATTAAGAGAGAAACAATGCAAGTGCATTTTGATTTTCCATGCAAAGTATTCATCTTTTTTTAGCAATGGAATCGTCATACCTGAATCTTTTTGGCCCATAGTGACTTGTTCTTGATCTTAAATTTTCATATGTTGAAAGCCGACGCTCTGATACCAATTGTTATTTCCCAAAACAAAGTCACTATAATTTGTAGAAGGGGGTTGAATACAAATTATTAAAATGTTTTCCATTTTAATATTTGTTCTTATAGATAAGAGTGTTTGAGAAAAAATATATGAATAATGATATTTTTAAAATTACTGATGGATTGGTTTTTCCATCAGTGTATATATTGCTCAAATAATTTAGGTTAATAAAACCTAGCTACTTTTTCAAAGTTAGAAAATGAATCAACTGATCTTATAAAATGCTCTAAGGCTTGAATAGTTGAATGTGAGATATTGTCTAACTTCTATATTTTCTAACAATGCTACGACTCTTGTTTATATACTACTAGAGTGTTTACCATCTCAATAATAGAGTAAAAAAATACCTATTATGGGAATATTTACAAATCTATCTTTCCATTCTGTCTATTTTTATTTTGAGAAATGTCTTCAGTCTTGGAAAGACAGCTTCAGTCTGAATCTTCACAGTCAATGTAGACTATCTCCCATAGCAGTACTTTAGTATGAAGATTCCTCACAATTTGTCTCTTTATGTAGTCCCTAATAATTGATAATTTGTTGTTAAGCATATCAATTGATTCCTTCTTGTATCCATCAACTGATATTGCTCTTCGATTGAACTTTGTATCCATCGATTGATAATTACTTTTAACTTATCGATTGATAGAAGTTATCAATCGATAGGTGTTCATATCAGTTGATGGTCTTCAATCTTGACTTGACTTGACATCAATCGGTCATTCATTCATTGATGGTTCCATATCAATTGATCACCCTTCACTTGTATAAAATTCCTGTCTTCAAATAATTACAATTTGACAGCCTAAGTTATATATCAATTGATGAACTATATCAATTAATTTAAGACATACAATTGATGAGAAGAATATCAATTGATCTAAGTCATATCAATTGAAATAGACTAAGTACAACTATGCTATAATCCATATTACCAGTTAATTCACATAAATATTTCAACTGATAAATGGTTTCCTGATCAATCGATATTTATAATTTTCATATCAATTGATTAGTTACAACAATTAAAATTTCAATCATTATGAGATTAAAGTTATCATCAAGTTACATGTAGATTCCTAACAGTTATGTTGATTCTGTTGTAGAATATAATTAGTTTTTATTTGATTTCGTTGATTCTAGTACAGAAATTTTGAGAATAAACTTCATGTAATTGTCATAGTAAATTTCTTGTAAAAGAATTAATTCTACTACATAATCGAATAATTGACTCACAAGTAGTAATCTTATGCTCAATTTTTTTATCGACATTTTGATTCTATAATTATATATAATTAGATTATATTGATTCTAGTGCAGAAATTTTGATTCTAATAACAGACTTTTAAAAACATAAAATTAGAATTTGTTAAGAGATGAATATTGTTGCTAGGCTTATGCTTCTGTTTTCATAATGATTTTCACTGTTTAGAATTTTTTACATTACTTAGTAGAATATCTTATAATCAAAATTTCAGGTTGTTCTATACAGTTCTGGATTCTAACCTTTTCCATTGGTAAATCTTGATTAACTTTTTTGTTATATCCTTATTAATATAGATTGGTCGATCTAGTTGGCTTTCGAGTTGCTATTGTCAGTGGTTCCCAATACATTGAAAAATTTCCAGAAAGAGTCTATAGATGATATGATTTTCTTCACGCTAGAGGATAAACCTGAAGGTAAAGTCTATTAGAGTATATGGTATATAATATATGATGTTATCTTGAGTTTCGGGGGCATCGTTTTCGGTTTTCCTCCCTGGGAAGATAATAAATATAACTTTCGCTTTTTGAATTTTTGTTGTTGTTGAGCATGATCAGGTCAATCTACTCGTAAATGTTTTTTTCTTTATGATGAAAAGTGCAAGGCTAGCCAAGATCCAGAAATAGTGAAGTTTATTGAAAAAGCAAGAAGAGCACCTCAAGTTACTGTTGATCCTAAGGTCTCGCTTCTCTTCCCAAGATATAGTTTATTGCATATCATAATTTTTCTAATTTTGACTCAGCTTTGGGGATTTTCTAAAAAATTGTCATTTACTCATTACTCTACTGGTGCTTATATTACAATGGCATATAATCAAGAATCATGTTCACATTTTTAGCCATACTGCTGCTCATGATGCATGTATCTACATTAAGTTTAAGTGGCTCACCAACCCAGTATATCTTCCTTCTTAATAACAGAAGCTTTTCATTATTCATAGTCTATTTTGTTTTAGTTACAGTTGCATCTCTCTCTCCTTTTATTTTTTTTTACTTACATTGAAGTTTAGGATATGAAGTTTCTATGATATATTGAATGGGCGTTTATATGAAAAAGTTTGAACCTCTTCAAATATGCCAATTGTGGTGTTCTTATTTTTAAAGATTCTTATGTTATATGCTTCCAGCGTTCCTGAAAGGTTCATCATGTCTCGCGTTTATTAGGCTCCAAGAATCGATGAATTAGTTCTCTTAATCCAAAAACTCTCACTTTATTAGTCCTCAAGTAATTTTATTAGTTTTCATAAAATGTCATGATTTAGGTATTCCATTATGGTTCATAATTAACTCTTAAAGCTTATTAGAGTCATTTTTGTTGATATGTGAGTATTATTTTTTCTAATCTAGGGATTTTAGTTGAAATATTCCATATTAGGTTGATTCGGGTTGGTGTGTGAATCATATTGTATGCAACTTAGGGACCTTATTTAAGAGATAAAAAAAAATTCTCTTAAGTTTTTCATGAAAATTCTAATCTTTATAAATAATCTAAAGTAAGTAATTCCGATTACATGTGTTTCTAAGAATTTTTTGTGTGGAATGGTCTTTTATTTTGTGTCAGTAAACGTATAATGAATTGTATTGGAATACAATAGCTGGATCAAGAAGTTCCTTTCATTCAAAAAAGTTTATCATCTAACAGACAGTTCATGCAGAGATGGTAGCAGACATTTAGAGAACAAATCTTTAATATCTAATAAGAAAACAGCTGTAATGCCTGATCCCAAAAACTTTATTGCCTCTTCCCGAGTACCTGAAAAGTAATAGAAATAAAGAAATACATAAGGCTCAATAATATGGTCCACCATTACTAAAAAGATATAATAAATTTATATGAAGGAAGTAAGATATATATTTAAAAATATTAATATAAGAAAGTACAAAATAATGAAATAAAATAAAATAAAATAAAAAATAAATTAGAAGACTTTTTGAAAACAAAACTAAAATAAATTAAAGTGGAGAAAACATTAAAATCCAATCAAAGGGGTCCCTTTTATAGGAAATGTCAACTAACACATAACTAGGTGAATTGAAATTAATATAAATAATTAACGAAAATTTTGAAAATTTTGAAAATTTATATGAAATAGACAAGCCATCAAAATGATACTTAATTGCCTCTTAAAAACCCAAGATATACGTCATCAAACATGATCACCCATAAATGGCCCACAAATCCCATATAATCTTCGAGTAACACAAATTTCTAAATTATTCTCTAAGTAAGAAGTAAAATCCGTTTAATAATTAATATAATTAAAAACTGCCTAAAATATTGCACACGGTTAATGGATACATAAAATTGATTTTAAAACTCATTAATACATATATTAAATCAATTTTAAACTATGCAACATTTCCATATCCTAATTGATCATACAAGACCTAAAAACACTATTTTATCAAAATCAAACACCAACATATATAATATTAGCATATAGATATAGTTTTAGTCATATATATAAAAAAAACAAAGTCATGAATATGAATTTTAAAGAAGATCATAAACAAACCAAAATTGAAATATACAACAAGTACTATCGTTAAAACATACACCTGCCTCGATTTCTTACAAACCATGTTCAACATGCATAGAATTGACCACCAAATTCAAGATAAAGTTCTTAACAAGAGTCAAATAAATTATCTCAGCCATCAAAATTACCAAAATATATCAAAATAAGAATACAAATATCAAATCAATACAAAAACTTTTATTGATTCAGTAATCAAGAGAAACACAAAAAAAATTGACTAAATGATTAGTTGAAATCAACTGAAACCCGATTCAACAGTCAACAGTAAGCTAAGAAAATTAAGCTAGAAGAGCAAGATACCTCATAAACACACTATATTTCTAATCAAATGTCTCTGATATGATATATTAGCACACCCAATAAAATATAAAAAAATGAGTAAGATTAACAAAAAATAGCAAAGTCCCCCATCTTACTATCCATGTGAAATTCAAACTATGGCTACTTTGAAAAGAGGAAATCCAGGCACAACACCAATTAGAAGCACGAACTTGCATCAAACTACCAAAATCTGAAACTCAAACTTTAACTAAAGAATCTGAAAATTCATACAACACTAATAGTATATTTGAGCATGCACAAAACAGTTAAAATAATAAAAATATAATAATTAAATACACTTCAAGGAAACACACTTACAAAAATTACACTAGTTGACCACCACTCTATACACAAGAAATCGATACAACGAGCCAACCCCTAGACCCTTCAAATAATAAGCGAGATTCACTCTGAGCAAAGACAAAAACAGAAACTTGTACTAGCCATCACAATCTCATAAATAAAATATCAAATAAAATAGATATCATTTCTCAAGTAGATAGCTAATTAAAATTTATACATAAGAAAATATAATTCTCAGACTGGAACTCAGAGTTCATTATAAACTAAGAATAACTACTCTTCACAAAAGTAAATTGAGCTGACTTTTGATTCTGTCAAAGAAGTTCACAACTAATAAAACTTATGTTTAGCAAAAAACGATTCTTTAATCATTTGAATTATTAAAAAAAACTAATTGTTCTATATATGAAACTAGAGTTTGATGCATCCAAAATTCATAAAAAAAATCATTATATAAAAATTAAATTCGATTCTATTATAAAATCTCATGATTAATTTATAAACTAACGATATCTAGGCTATAATCATATTAATATAGTAACTACTCTACTAGACACACATTTAATTGTCATATTACTATAGTGATTACTCTTTGTGATACACATTCAACACAAAATTATTATTTTTGGCATCTCATAATTTATTCAAAAACTAACAATACTTAGACTTTATAAAAAAAACTTAAAGCTAAGTCACAAAATTTGATTCTGATGTAGAATTTCATTGACTATTCAAAAAGTAGCAATATTTATCTTCATAAAAAGTTGAAGACTTAATAATTTGATTCTAATGTAGAATGTTTTAGATGAATAAAGCCTAACCATAAAAAGACTTTATAAAAAACTCAACACTCAAAACCGAAAAAATTAATTCCAATATAGAAACTCATAAAAGCCAATTACTAGAATTTGTGAATCACAATCAAAACAAGCATTAACACTATATATATTGATTTAAATATGAAATTTGGTAATTTATTCTAGAATTAAGAATACTTTCACAAATAAATCTACTCAAGAACCTTAATAACTTATACAAACACACAAAGTTATTTTCGAAATGTATAATTGATTCTTCTTTCGAACACTAACACTACATATACAAGATTCATAAATGATTATATTACCGAACCGTTACATAAAAATACACAATACTATAATCAGATCTATTAAATAAAACTATACATGATTCTATTATTGAATGTGTAAAATTCACATTCTACCATGGAATCAGATCTATAAAATTGAAATACAAAACTTAATATGCAAAAACTATGATTCTACTACAAAATCAGATCTACAAAACTTAAATACAAAGCTTAAATATGCAAAAATTATGATTCTACTATAGAAGTCTACATAGAATACCCAAAATACACATAGATTTAGATCTATAGAATAACATATAGAATCACATTTATAGAATATATATGCATATTGAATTCGATCTATAAAACTACATATACATTTTGATTTTACTATAGAACAAAAAATACATGTAAATGCCCTTACATATAAATCCTATATGATTCAACTATAGAACACAAAATTAACCCTTACATATTCGTCGAAACATCATTCTATACAATTTCCAACTGCAGTTAACTTGAAAATATATAATACGATGCATAAAATCTCTTTTTGAAATCATCAATCTACCAATTAAATAGTAGTAGAGTCAATATCAAAGATTGTGTGTTTGTAATGTCTCGAATAAAACCTTTTTTTAGATGACTACTTCTCTCCTCGAATCACTGTTTCTCTCCACCAATCGTTGTTTATATCTCTCTAAGCTTTGTTGTGTGTATTGTTGTGTGTATAGCTCTCGTGTCATGTGTATTGCAATTGTATATTAAAAATTAATATTATTGTTTATTATATTTTATTAATTCATGACCGTTAAATAATTAGTGATAAAATGGATGGCTGAGATGATGTTTCTCCACAATTCTCTATATAAAAAACTCTCTTTAGAATGTGACTCATATATATATATATATATATATAGGTTAAAGTTAAAATTTAAATAATATTAATTTACATATCATTAAATAAAATTAATGTTATATATTTAATTCACTACAAGAAAAACACAAACATACAATACTTATCTGACAACGCTCGGACGAAAAAGTGTTGCCCAAAATTAACAAACAATGTTTTATTTTTATGCTCAAAAAAGTATTGTCTAATCCAGAATTTGTACAACTGTTTTATAACCATTGTCTAGAAAATCAAATCAGCAAGGCATTTTGAATGGTTGTTGTGCAAACTAATAGCTCTATACAACGGTTTTTAAAATAATTGTTTGAATAGACTTCACACAATGTTGTAAATAACCGTTGTTGAAATTATACAAGTGTTTTATACCATGTATTATGTAAGATGTCTTTAAACAATGATATGATATAGTGTTGTCTAAGTGGCACATGACATACAAGTGTTTCTATTATATTTCTATTGTGTTATCCTCATAACGTGAATACAGTACTTTTTAATGTTAAAACTGCTGTATTGTTTCTTATATTTTCAAATAGTTATAAATTTTCGTTTTCTTTATGATTTTTGGTCTTTTTAACCTTCGACTTGAAAATATATATTTATTTCATGGATACGTACAAATGTGTATAATTTGTTAGTAATAAGTCAATAGTTTTATAGTTCGAACATAAGTATGCATTTTATATGTATGAGTTAGGATGTAGATAGTGAATTTGTGATATATTTATAATTATCTTCGTATTAAATTAAAATATTATTTTCTATGATCCAACCATACCGATGTTAAGATCATTCAATTTTAGTGATGTATAAAAAAATTAAAATTTTAATTTTTTTTAACAAAAGTACCAAAAATCGTGTAAAAACACTTTTTGTCTTATTATAAAATTTTAATTTTTGTCCTTTTGCATCAAATAGACAAATTTTTTATTAGAAATTGTGTTGTACAAGTTAAAACATTACATCGGTTTTTTTACATAAAACCATTGTAAAATAAGTATTGAATGAAATGGCACGACACAATACTTTCAGAAAAAACCATTGTATGAGATTAATAAAGACAACATTTTTGAATATAAAAACTATTGTATTTTTTTAGTTTATAAAATAGTTAAAAAGATTCATTTTCTCCATGAATTTTGATATTTTTAATGTACAACTTGGAAAAATGTATTTATATTATGGATATGTATAAATGTATACCATGTGGTAGTAATAAGTAGATGATTTTATAGTTCGAACACAAGTTATGGGTATGCTTTTGTGTTTACATGTTAGGATGTAGACACTAAGTTTGTTATAAAACTATAATTAGCTTCATATTAAATTAAAAAAATATTTTTACGATGATTCAACCATACTGATGTTACGATCTTCCGATTTTAGTAATGTACAAAAAAAACTAGAATTTTTAATTTTATTTTGTGAATTTTTTATAACAAAAGTAAAAAACATTGTCTAAAAACATTTTTTTGTCTTATTATAAAAAGTTAATTTTTTTCCATTAGCGTGAAATAGACAACGTTTTTACTAGAAATTGAATTGTACGAGTTAAAATAACACATCGGTTTTCTACATAAAACCATTGTAAATTAAATATTGTATGAAATGACAGGACACAATACTTTGAGAAAAAAATCAATGTATGAGATTAATGAAAACAACAACTTTGAATATAAAAACCGTTGTATTTTTTCTTAATTTTTAAAATAGTTAAAAAAAAATTTTAGACAACATTTTCTATTCATAATTTACCTATCTAACTATAACACACAGACACACATGTGGAAGTAACAAACTATTGTATTTGAGAGTTATAACAATACTTTTAAAATATGAAAAGATTTGTCTGTATAACATTACAATAATAGGGTTCTTAGTTAGAAACAATTGTGTGAAAGCCCATAATGTATTGCATTTGTTTATAAAAACAATTGAGGACTCGTCTATAAAACCATGGTCATGCTCAACAAAAACATTATGTAACACTCGATGGAACAACTGTTGGTATGTACAGAAGTATTGTCTTCCCTCTTAAACAACAACAATCGAGATTTAGAAAACACTTGACTGAAACGATTATAGACAAGAGTTTTATTACAGTCTGTTGTTGTTTCTAGGTGTTATACAATATTTTCCAGAACTAGGCACGTTGTCTTGCAAACTTGTTGATAACGATTTGTGTACCGTTCTCTGAGGCGCGAAATAGACGGCACCTAAATAGTCAACGGAAAACGAGGGTAATAGACAACGGGCAAAAACCGTTGTATGATTCAGTTTTTCTTGTAATGATTTATATAATTAATGCATTTTATTTTTAATATTTTTCGGATCAAAACGAATCTTTTTAGTTAATCACGTACATAACATATGAGAATTGGACTAAAATTTTCAAACTATTTCAAATTTTAATTAAGTTCAAATTAATCCAAAAATAAACTAAATATAATAAATCTAATACCAACCCAAATTATGACCCCTAATGTTGATGAAATCAATCACTACAATGCTATTGAGCCATTATTTGATTCATACAATACCATATATGTGATTCAATATATATGTGCGTGTGTGTATAGGGGGATTCAATATATATGTGCGTGTGTGTATACATAGGGGGAGAATTAACTAATTCTTCTTCTCTTTTATAATACATATATTTTGTAATATATTTTTAAATAAAATTAATTCAATAAAGTATGATATATGATATATAATATTAATAAATAAACTTAAATAATTCGTCTTCTCTTTTATACCCGGTTTGTCCCAATTCAAGTGTCTTGTTTGACCTTTTAAGGTCAAATTAACTAAGTTTTGATTAACAATTATATATATTATATAATTAAAAAAATTATAAAAAAGTATATCATTAAAAAATATATTTAATCTACTTTAAATTGTAATTTTAATTTTTAAAGTTTATAGAAGAATAATTTCTAATATTCCATCAAACTTTAGTCAAATTGACAAAAAAATCAAACATATCAATTGAATTGGGACGGAGTTCGTCTCTCCTTCATCTTGTATCTTA
The DNA here is from genome assembly GCA_008931105.1 of Oenanthe javanica. NCBI lineage: Eukaryota > Viridiplantae > Streptophyta > Magnoliopsida > Apiales > Apiaceae > Oenanthe > Oenanthe javanica. The sequence goes on along the minus strand of QRFB01000494.1, from coordinate 40,996 downwards.
TACTGTAAAATATTTCTTGCATTCATATTTTACTAGGGCTAAAATAAATTAACATTTCCCTAATAAACTTAATATACCTTGAACATATATATATATATATATGTATGTATATATACATACATACATACATACATAAACTTATATCATGTGCGATACACGAATTGAATTGTTTTAATATTTTAAATAATTTTTATTTTAATATTTTTTATATGATTTGAATTTAAATTTTTACAATAATAAATTAAATTTTATTTAATATAATATGTATATATTTTTATAATTTTTTCATATAATTTTGTATTTATATTTTAATAAGATAATTTTTGTGTGTTTTACTCAGAGATGTATATTAGTTAGGAGATTATTGTCACATATGTTTTAGTTAGGAGATTAATGTTCAAAGAGATAATATATGTGTGTTTTGTTTAAAGATATATATATTAGTTAGGAGATTAATTTGAAATGTGTTTTAGTAAGGAGATTAATGTTAAATAAAATAATATTTGTGTATTTTATTTAGGTGATCTGTATTATTTAGGAGATTAATTTGTGATTTTTTTAGTGGGAGATTAATTTTTAAAAATTGACCCCAATAATAACTATCCATCTTACTCAAATAGCAACCGACTATCAAAATTTTAATATTTAAGTTTTAATAATATAACATACATATACGTTGCATGTGAAACCACGATACTAGCTAGTAGTAGCTTTTGAAAATTGAGATTAATAAAATATGTGGAAGTGGTTTGTTAGTCAACAATCAACATTGAGAATACTAAATCTTTGTCATTGGAGAGATCAAAAGAAAGCGGTGACAATTTTATTGTCTCAATCTCGGGACCATGTAATGCTACAATGTATGAAACATTATGTTAGAGAGGATGCCCTAAAGGCATACAGAATTATATCTACCCGTTGGAAATGTTCAATGGTGCTCCCGTCCTCAGTTTTTTCACCAACTTTCATGTTGCTTTCTTCTCATACATTGCACAATTTTCAATACATTTTGTGTCCAACACCAATTTGACCTTTTTACGAATAAAAACGTCGACGTTCATATATTGAATTGCTCCAAGGACGGGTTCAATTCTTTACACAAATTCTTAATTTTTTAGAAAAACATTCTTATATACTTTATTTTGTAAAAGTACATTTTTATAATAATTTTAATAGCTAGCTTTCAAGTGAAAACAATAAAAATATTTACTAATTTCAGCACCATCATAATAAAAAATAGAAATAAATGATGCAGAATTTTAATTTTATTTTTAAAATTATAATTGAATTTTTTTATAAAACTTTAATTGATTTTAATATTTAAAAAAGTGTATAAAATTTTACAACAAATATATTTTTATTAGAATGTTACCTAATTTTAATAAGAAAACAAGTCAAGCAAATTTTCGATAAAAACACGTGTGTTGGGTACCACTTCAATTTAGATACGTGTATATATATCTTCTTTTTACGACTCAATATTGGTGTTTCTGCCGACATTAAAAAAGAATGTGATATTTAATTTAACAAAGAAGAAGAATATTGGTCACTGGTCAACAATAATTAGGTAATATAACACTCAGATAGTCATGTTTGTGTGCTCTGGGCCGGGAGGCGATCAAATTCCAAAAAAGTAATGAGAGAATCATTTTCTTCTGCGGTGCTTCCATTCACATTTTGGAATGTTGAGTCTACCATTTACGTACTACTTTCTAGTTTGTGATTCCATCATATTGCAATTTGCAAGAGCAATATTTATAGAATCTAACTCGTAATTAATGATGTGAAGGGTTCACTAAATTTCTAATTAAGCAATTGTTGTGTTCTTAGAACGCTGTCATGCAATGAATCTTTTACTGCATATATAAGTAGGTTTTTCACCACAAGCTTCGAATCTCCTTTAGTGGATACCCGAATGTGAATAATCTAATTTTCCTATAGAAATTCCTCTCGTAATCATATACGTCTAGCGGCGCAGGGTTATGAATACGAATTTACGTGTGCGTGGGTTGTTGCACTTGTAATTTGTATTTTCGGGTCAATATATATAATTTAGCAATTTAATTTGTAGACTAAAATAGTAATCTAATGTGATTTAAATATTGTAAAATTTGTAATTCAAGCCGAATTCAGTGATCATTAGTATTTGATCATCAAGTTCAAAATTTGTCACTTACCGTCTGAATAGAAAATTTGAAGTTTGATCTTCACAAATATTGAATAATTTAGTAATTGTGTACGTGTTATTTATGTATAAAACATTGCAAACAAGTTTTCAATCCCTAGTTTTGACTATTACAAATTTTGAAATAAAATTTTGCATTTAATAGTGAGACGATCAATCCAATTAATATCATCAAGACTGAATTATTAATTACATCATAAAAAAAATTATTATCAATTTCGAGACAAATAAATTAATGAATTAATTTTACATTGACCTCCTAAAAATTTAACTATATGAAAAACTATTTTTTTTATCAATTTCAAATATTTTCTATAATTTAATTCGAGTCGAGATTTTTATCGACTCAAGGTTAAATTTACGTACTGACTGGAATTGCTGTTCCATGAATGTACAGAGACAAGTAAATTTTGTGCTAGTGATTTCTAGAAAGAGTGAGCAGTACACTTGCCACGCTTCCATTCTTTAACTAATTAAAGATTCCTCATATTTCTAGTCAAGAGACTTGGTTGGATAAGAAAGTATGTTCGATTCTTACCAATCCAATGCTTTCTCTTCTCTCACAAGTACCACCCTGACCCGGATGAGCATACTCCAAAACATTATCTCGTATATATATATGATTCATTCTAATTTACAGCTATGAGTCGCTTACTATATATTATTAAAATACACATAGCTGCCCTTATAAATATCCTTGTTCATCCACCTCAACCTCACCATCCTCTCTTCACACTATCTCTTCAACTCCTTGCATATTTCAAGGAGTTTTTGTGGCGGTCGGAATTAACTCTGTTTCTTGTAGCCGATCGGCTTTTGAAAAATGTCCGGTGTTTGGGTGTTCAAGAATGGGGTCGTCCGGCTCGTCGAGAACCCCGGAGCGGACTCGTTGGACGGAAGTCGACACCGGAAAATGCTAGTCCACTTGCCTTCCAATGAAGTGATAACATCTTATGCAGTTCTTGAGAGAAAGCTGATGATGCTCGGTTGGGAGAGGTACTATGATGATCCTGATCTTCTTCAGTTCCATAAAAGATCCACCGTTCATCTCATTTCGCTTCCGAAAGATTTTAACAGGTTTAAGTCCATGCACATGTATGATATTGTTGTCAAGAACCGTAATGTGTTTGAAGTTAGAGATATGTGATTGTGGCTCTAATGCTGGATGGTCCAGAGAAGGGGGAGTTTCAATGTCTGTGTGGATTTGAGAGAGCTAGTTAATTTAGTTGATTTGGTTTGTGAGTGGTTATGAATTTTATGAGACGTCATGTAGTTGACAATTAATTAGGGTTAGGGCCGGGATATCGAATTGATCCCGTATGGAGTTTAATATCATGCTCATGTAATTTGATGGCTAATTAATGTATTGTATATTACTACATAATGATAAATTGTGCTTGAGTTAATCTCTGTTTTCTCTTTTGTTTCCAACTTGATTAACGGCTGCTTCTATATCACCGGCCTTCACCGCTCTGCTTCGGCTGACTTTCAAAAATTGAATTTCTTTTTTATCAGGACGGGGCTTCATAAAAACTTATTTTTTTTTAAAAAAAATATTCGGTTAACCTAAAAAAAATCAATGTTCGATATTTTAATCAAAATTATTTTAGAATATGATTCCGCCACCGTGTGCATGTTAACTTGATGACTAGTGTGTATATTAATATTTATATGTGCTAACTAGCTAGTGTACTTGCATATATACATGATTATACTAATAGCACTCGAGAGATGATGAATTGTGAATGAGATTGAAGATTCTATTAGTCTAATATACTATATTTATAGCTTTGCTTAGCAACAACGTTGTGATTTATGCCATTTAATTAGCTCTACGTATCCAGCAGCGAGCTCCATTACTTAGCCCTAGCCATCCAATTGTTTTTAAATACGACATCTACACATATCCATACATGCATGCATATATAAGTATATTCTGCTAAATGGCTAGCTTTTGTCTCTAATGCCAAAAGTCCATGACAATATATAATAAAACTATGACAGGTATTCAACTAGCTAGCGAATTTTGGAATTTGAAATTCTAATTATATCAATTTTTATGACACGCCAACATATAATATTAATACATTATGTTTGAGAATATAAAATTCATATTAAACAATAAATTTTAAATGATATGAATTGAGTTTTTATTTCAAATATTTTTCTAAATTTAAATTTTTATTTAATTATTTTGAAATGGAATAATATCTAAATCTAAATCATCTTGATTATTCAAAAAATATATTTTACTCTAAATGCACATACAGTAATGAACAAAATGAGAATTGTTTCTCGGCCCATTACATGGTGTAATGTGTATATAATATGCCCACACTCAATTGCTAAAATAGTAAATTAAATTCGCAAGTGCTGCCCAGTTATTTACTCAAATCTCATATTAAAATACGATGGTGTTATTGTAATTTCAAAATATTATGTATAATTACAAATTTGCTAATTTATACTGACACACCCTGTTATCTTAGAAAATTTCTCGAGATCAACATCATGTTTCTTTTTCTCAAACTTAAATATATGTTTACCTATATTTTTTCTTTCTTATTTTTTATTTGTCAAGCAACTTAGTACTCCTTCAATCTCATATTATGTGTCTTATTTTGATTATTAAGTAGTTAAATTGACTAAGTTTTGACCACAAATTACACATATTATATAATTAAGAAAATTTTACAAACTTAATTTATTAAAAAAATATATCTAATCTACTTTAATATCTAATTTTCAGTTTTTTAAAATAATCAGTATTTTTTTTTAAATAAAAGTTAAAATTTTGTCAATTTAACTGAAAATAGGGGTCGAATTATCTTATTTTTGTTGGTTGTTTATTACCCCTTATTTTTCTTGTAGTGGAATACGGAATAGTTTTACATATATGATAAAATAATACAAATACTTAAACCTAATCAAATCAAAATATAGAATAGTTTTACATATGATAAAATAATACAAATACTTAAACCTAATCAAATCAAATCAAAATATGAAGCATCCTAGCATCATAATTAATTAAGTGGTTTAATCTGTTGATTACTTAATTAAGTAATATTGGTGTATTTGCTAAAAGAAATCTTAATTATATATGGCTTTATTAGCATCTTAGCGAAGAAACACACTTGACCGTATTGTATACCCAACGCCATAAATCCCAGAAAGATATCGTATGGTATTGCATAGATCTTTCACCGTGTTTCGCCTTATCGTTCTCTAATTGGTTTTTTAGGCGATTAATTTCCTCGTTCACTAGTTTCTCTTTGTTCTCAGCCTCGCCTTTCTCCATCTTCAAAGTCGCAACCTCCTTCTCCAACCACACCACCTTGGCCACTTGAGTTTTTAAAGTAGAAATCTCCGATTGAAGGGTAGACTCCGCCTTTTGTAAGGAATTGATAGTCTGCTCATGTTCTTTAATCTTTGCATCTTTAGCAGCGAACCTTTCCATGCCGTGATAAAAGATCTCGCCACATGCCAATTTGAAGCTGAAATCGGCATCGACCTCGCCCCTATTTGACATCACTTTCAAATCCTTCTTGCGGAAGTGATTCTTTCTAACCTCGCCAAAGCATGCAGAGACCGAATTGGGTGAGGTTTCTTCAACATGTTTGGTCCGTTTGGGATCACTGGCGTTGTCCAGAGCAGGAGGATCTAGCCTCTTTTCAGGAACGTCCTTAACTCGTCTAGGGGCAAAATTGAAGCAGCTAATTGTTGTGCAAGGGGGCGAGGCTGATTGCGACCTCTGGATGCAATCGCTCCACCTCTTTTCTTATATGGATTACCCTTACCAAAAGGCATTTCTGATATCTTTTCTGCAAAATAAACAAGGAAAAATAGATTAGTATATTCACATGTAGGCGACACCGATACAGGTGTATTATGAAGACACATTCATGACAAGTAAGAATAATATACGGGCGAGGCCAATTTACCATTACCCCTTAAGCAAGTACTACATGTCTTTTGAGCTTCTTTATTTTTATTTTCTTGTTAAATTTAATAACTGGAATTTCCCTGTAAACTCTATTATAGAAACCATTCAAGTACAGTGAATCTAGGGTCACTAAAGTGTCTAAATCCTTATCTGCCTTGGAGAGGGCGAGGACTGTGCGTGCTCGGTTTAAAGCCTCGCCTAAAAGATCCGATTGAGGGTATTTATCTAACAAAAAATAGGATAGTAAGAGTTTGTGTGAAAGGAAAGTAAAACTTTAGGCGAATATATGTATACAGGCGAAGCTTACTTGGTTCAAGAATTAATTTTGTCCGAACTCTAGGAACATCATATAAATAGAAATAGTTGTTCTTCCATTGCTTCATATCACTTGGGTTCATCTTGGAAAACCCACTTCTACGGTGACTTCCCCAGATAGCAAAGTAATAGAAGCCTAGATCGTTCCCACTTCGCCTCAAACTTTCAAAGTACCTTAATTCCTCCATGATGGGTGGGTCAAAGCCCTTGTTGACATACATCATATAGATGCCTATAGCCAATCTATAGCTATTGGGCGAGAGCTGAATAGGAGCAATGTTGTAATACTCAAATATCTCCTGAAGAAAAGGGTGTAATGGATATCCAAACCCCAAATCTGATAGCCTACTAGTAATAACCATGCCAGGACAAGGGAGTCCTTGAATGCCAAACCAATGCATCCTCATATTATGGCGAGGTAAAAGGTATCTGCCTTCCATATTGTAATACGCCATTATCCATTGGATCTCCTCAGAGGTAATGTTTGAGGCGAGGTCTACGCAGGAAATGACTCCCAATGCTTTATGCATAGTAATCTTGTGGACCTGGACTGTTCCTTCCTCAAAGGCCAGGTCGAGTTCATAATTATCAATTGGCTGAATGTATGGTTCATCGTCAGATGGATATGCCCATGCGTACTCTGAGACAGTGGCTTCAGAATCACCATCGGCCTCACCCACATCTTCTTCGCCTTCATCACTATCATTCTTTGGGACCTCATCCTCATTCTCTACATCATCCTCTTCAACAACATTCTCTGTCTCTAGAGCATTATCTTCTTCTCCTTCTCCTTCGAGGAGATCATCTTTGCCTACATATTTCCTTTTGTGTGCTCTTAGATCTCTTTTAAAGTGCCTAAGTTGTTTGACTGGCCTAGGGTTTGAAGGTCCTGCTTCCTTCAACCTCGCATCATCTTCGTCCAACTCTTTCATAAATTCATCAAATTCTTCTTCTACATTGTCCTCGCCCCCATCATAGTATGAACTGCCTAAATTTTCTATATCAGAGTAAATATCGGACAAGATAATCTCTTGAGGGAACGATGTCTGTGGATTTGGGCGAGTGAGATGTAATGGTGATTTAGAGCCCAAAGAAGAGGCTATGTTATGATTCATTTGAGTGAAGGAATGTACGGTTGGGGGTACACCTAAAAGAAAAAAGAAGAAATAAAGGTTAGAATGGATATTCTAAGTGTAGTAATGAGCGACGTTGTAGCTAAGAATAAAAGATGTATGGTGATACGAGGGATAGCGCAAGCCTCGCCCTATGCTTATAGGCTGGTCATTAGAATTATAGAAGAATAGAAGGGGACAAGAACAAAATGATATATATAAGTGTATCTATATGCATCGTCGGAGTTTTATTTTCCAGTGAAACAGCTACAACTACAGTTCTCTCCTTTTGTCCAAAATGTAAATAAAGAATGCATACGAATATATATATATATTTCTCAAATGTATCGAGCAACAGTGAAATAAATAATGATAAAGTAGAACAGAAACACTTACTTGAGATTTGGTGGCCAGAAACTGTGGAAGATGACCGGGGTTGCCCCGATATGCTCTAGAACAATTTTGGCAGCAATTTGGGAGGAGTAGAGATCTGAAGTAAAAAATGAAGGGAAGTTATGAGTTTATATAGGTGAAATAGAGAGAGAAAGGGATGGGTAGTAATGATCTCAATATATATTATCGATATGAAGTTTAAAAAAATGATGAAATGATTATAGTTGTCTTGTTTCTTGGGAACACGCGATGGACATGATAGGATGTGTCTGTTCAAAATATATATACTGGTGTATGTATATTGACACCAACGGTCACACTATAGAAAGAGAATTGAGAATAGGAAGGGCAGGCAAGCTCGGTTGTTAACCTCGCCTACATTACTTGTGGAGTTATGATATGGCATTCCCGTGTATCTGATTAGGTTTCGCCCGAAAACATTATAGGGTTAATGTTTTATTAAAGAAGCAAAGGGTGCAGATTTTACAGAAGGATATGAGTAGTATCCTGTAATTCAATAAAATCACAAGACATTGAGGGTAGTTGTTATGGGCAAAATCTGTCTCTCTATATTTAAGATCAGCCTCACCTGAATCAGGGAGGACTTCGATTGATAAACAGTTATCCACGTCGTACGATATGCTCAGTGCTGTTGGGCCTAGGATTAATGTGTGTGGGCTTGCCCGTTAATCAACCTCGCCCAATTTACAGATAAAATAGAGCATCTAATGTTGTTTAACTTGGGGCTTGGATTTTATCCCCTTTCGGCTTCGCCTGATGTAATGAAGATATTTAAGTTATGGACACTCTCGTTTGGGCCTCGCCAGTTATAATGAAGCCTCGCCCATTGTCAGCCAAAAAACATATTATTCTTGAAGGACTTGCTGATTATAACTTTTATGAAGGCTAGGTTCCATCCAGACTAATTGGGCTTCAACCCCATTAGGGGGATCTAGTTCCATCGTCTTGGATAACATTTATAGATGGTTAACTCATCATAGTTATGATATGAGGGGTGATGGATTGGGCCTAGGCCGGTTTGCGACGATGTCTTATCGATCACCTAACCGCTAAATTTCTTATACGTATTTGGGTTTCGACGACCCGAGCCCATGTGTATTCTAGGCGGTGGACCAAATCAGATTCGGAGAATGAAATCTAACCCTATTAGGTTTCGTGCTTCCTAAGAACTACGTTAGGCACATTGCGAGGGTTATCGAACTGTCATTGGCATTCAAGATCTCTCACGACCTTGTGTGTTGTTGTCTATTCAACCTAAACAATCTCTGCCCTAAAATCATTATCAATCACCGCCAATTATCAACGTAATTCCAGAAATCATCCCCGAATTTGTTATTACCAAATTCCTCCGTTAACAGATATGAAGTCATCAGCATTTGGATGCATATTACATGTAGAATGAGTCCTAATTAAGAACATGTGCTGAAATCAAACCGATTCATAACTAACTACTACTTCATGGGAGCCCAATCACTTCCATGCTGATATAAATTGTCCGCGCCTTGCCACTTACTGTTACAGATAACAACAGGGCTTATCATCACGTGCCTAATCTCGCACATTTGCTCGCTTATCTTCATGGACATTAAATCACATTATATATATACAATATATTCTTTTTTACCAAATTAACTTTCTTCACTTTTTTTAATCAATTTGACTCAAATTTGACTGAGAATTAAATTTTTTTATATAAATTTAAAAAACTGAAAAATACATTTTAAACAAATTAAATATACTTTTCAATGATATATTTTTTATAATTTTTTCAATTATATATTATATATAATTTTCAGTGAAACTTGAGTTAATTTGACTTAGCAAAATTAAACATGACAGTTAATTTAGGACGAAGGGAGTATATATCTAGTTATACACTGATTATTATATTTGAGATACTTTAATGAATTTTAGTTTTTATGACAATATATATTTTCTAATTCTATAAAAATTATACCGATAACAATTTGACAAAATATTTTTAAAAGGGACACGTATCCTCTCTTTATACTTATATATCACATATGTGTAGTTAGAAATCTCTCTCTCTATATATATGTTTGCAAAGGTACTCTTAATTAGTTACTCAAGTTTGAGAACTCTAATCTCAAGCTGTTTGGAAGTGAATTTATCAAGATCATATATTCATATTATTCAACAGTTGCATTCATATTTCCTTGTCTCATTATTGTATATTCTTGTGGGTTGAAACCCACTCCTACGAAATGGGCTACTATGGCATCTCTCTGGATATTCCTCTTCCTGTTTTGTTTTTATATGTATTTTGTATTCATATGAACTTTGGATTTTGTTGTGATTCGAAGACGGCATTGATGAATGGGTGAAGTGACAAAGAAAGGGTGATGGAAGAGGAGAATGAGAGAGTCATCTTTTTATCCATTCTATCCATAAAAGCATGCATGGGGCAAAAGACATCCCAATTTGTCTTCTTCTCTTACAATTGTATTTTAGTGACTACATATTGGCACTAGAAACTTGCCACTAAAATTTTATGAATCATGCATGCTAAGAAAACTAATCGGTATGCGTACATGTAATTATTAGGGAGCAACATGATGTAATTGGTGCACCTAAAATCGTAGAGTTGCCGGTTTTACCATTAAAATCAAAATGATGACTGTCCCGAAATTTGAAATAGTTGTGTAAGTAGTATTAAAATATTTATTTTTTTTAATTTTAATTTTAACTTTTGTCCCCAAAAATTTATTTTTATGTCTAAACTCTTAATTTTTTGATAAAATTGATGATCTTATAAAAAATTATAATTAAATTACAATATAAAAACTAGAATATATTTATATTTTTTAATAATAAATATATAATAAAATATTTATAAATTATTAATACAGAAGATTTCGAAATTGTTTGGTACTTTTTTCTTGCAACTGCGCTTGCTGGACTGATAGCGATTGGCAGGAACGGCTCTACGCACAATATATAACTCATGCCCTTTATATTCTTTAAACTTCGCGAGTGTGAAGACTCAATGGATCGTATTTGGATCGGATCACCTTAAATTCATATTCCAATTCATTTATTTTCTGGGATTGGATCAAGTGTCGGATATTTTGAAGATCGATCCATATCCGCTCCATTCGGATTATGGGTAATCGGATCAGATATCCAATCCAATTAAATATATTACTAATTTTATATAATTAAATTATTTGTCAGTGCTACCACGTACATTATATTATAATTTATATGTTATTATATTATAACCTGATAAATATAAAAATATTTATATATAACTATTTTATATATAAAACTTTCATATAATAAGTTTAAATTATTTTAATTATTTTCTAAATTTATTTTGAATATCTTAAATTCTTCTTTATTATTATTCATAATATTTTATATGTATTATTTTTTATTTAATATTTACTCATACAATAATATTTTATGTGTTTTAATTCATATTTGATTTTTGTTTTTAATTCTTTGTATCTTAAATTTTATTCAAAAATATTTTAAAAAAATATTCATAATATTCTATATATGTTATTTTTTTAATAATTTACTCATATTATAATATTTTTATATGTTATTTATTATTTAATTATGTGGTATGTAAATTTTTAATTAAAATTTATTATATTATATCAATATCTGATACGGGCACTCGATATCAAATTAAGATTATGAATTTTATATAAACTTTATGATATAAGAAAACTTTTGGTTTATACTAATGAACTTACCTTAATATTTCAAAATCGGATACAGATTAATGATACTTATTCAAATGGGTCATATTAGATTATGGATTTTGTCTGAATCTAAATATATGGATATAAAATCTCAAAATAAATTATGCAATGGATTAAATTAAAGTTATAAATTTCACGTGAATATAAATATGGATACCAAACATAAGGAATTGATTATTTAATATAAGAACGTAACTATGCACACTAAAACTAAAATACTTAGATTTTACATATTTATATAAATATAATTATATTTATTTCAATATATATATATATATATATATATATATTTCAAAGGTATATATATATATATATATATATATATATCTAGTTATATTTACTCAGATCGGGTTGTTAGCTGATCAGATCATATATAATCCATATCCATATTTATCGGATCGGATTTTTAACAAATCAGATTAATTTTATATAAACTTCTATGCACTTATAAAGTTTCGGATCGGAGCGGAGCTCCAATCAATTGACAGCCTATGTAGTGCAGTCTATCATGTCTCTCGGAGGAGTCGGTTAGCTATTTCTCATTTTGTTCTGGCATTCTTCTGGTAATATACACAAAGAAAATTGATAAAAAATAATAATTTCATCCCGGGAATCTCATTTTCCTAGCTCCATCCTGATTCCTGAATGAGACTAAATATTATAGATGTGGTTCTGCTTATAATAAATGTGGTTTTAATTTAATTAAAATCAATAAAAATTTAAATAGAAAACTTTTGTCTGTGACAGAATTAGTAAAAATAATATTAGCTAGTTTTTTATTCAGAAGATAAATGCACAACATGTTAGATTTTTTTAATAATCTATATATTATGCACTACAAGAAAAACAGCTTCAGACAACACCTATCAGACAACGGTTACTGGAAAAAGTGTTGGCCGAAATAAACAGACAAGCGTTTATTTTCATCACTGAAACAATGTTGTGTGAACCGGATTCATTACAACAGTTTAACGACCATTTACAAAACTATTGTGTGAAGTATTGGATTAGAGATATTTCAGACAACTGTTTGTAACATAAACTTTTTAAGTGGACGTCAGACAATACTTTAATTAACTATTGTTTGACTGATGATACTGATACAAGTGTTTTCCCTTTGTTTTATTTAAGTAGTCTTTAGACAACTCTATTGTGATATTGTTGTGTATTTTCATACAAGTGTTTTTTATTTGTTTTATTTAAATAGCTTTTAGACAACAATATTATGATACTGTTGTGTATTTCATACAAGTGGTTTTTCTTTGTTTTTGTGTGTTGCATTATAGTTTATCAGACATGCATTATGCATTAAAAACCGTTGTCTGAATAAATACATATATATAAAAAAAAGAAGCAGAGGCAGACCTTGTCAGCAACCAAATTACCATTGCCAAGACAAAAATAGGGATCATAATAAACACCATACCATCAATACAAAAAATATCAAAACCAAACATATCGTACATTACAGGCTTTATGTAATTCAAATTAATATAAATCAAATTACATCATGAAAGTTGAATTTGTTCATCTTCATCTCGCATATAACTAGCAATGTCTTCACATAAATCATCGGGTAAAGTGAGCATAAAAAATTCATCCTCAAGTTCTACTTCCACAGATCCCTCATTTTCATAGTCACCATCTTCATAGTATTTTCTTTCGGGCAATTTCAACACCACAGACCACAATTTATCAAGCGGGTCTTCGATATAACAAACTTGCTTAACATGTTTCGCTAACACAAATGGATCATTCAAAAATCCTAACCTATTCAAATTAACCAATGTATATCTCAATTCATCTACCTTGATCCCTTTGTTCATATCTACCCAATTGTAATTAAAAATAGGGACCCTAAATCTATTATAGTCCAACTCCCATATACTTAAAATAACTCCGTAAAATATATGTGAAGTATGTTCAATATTTTTATCCTTACCCTGCACAACCATCGTATCGGCATCTACACATACACCACTGCATTGAACTTGACGGGTATCATCCCGATCCTTGGTATTGAAGGTACACCCATCCATTCTATAACCACTGAATGTAGGTACCTCCTTGTTGGGCCGGTCTGCAATCCATCTGATCTCATGCGACACCTCTTTGTCATTAAGCAAATCTGAAGCTATCTGCATAAAAAATGATAACAAGTTATAAACTCATTCATGATAGCTATGGAGTTGTAAAAACTGTACAAAACTATTAATATACATAGTACCTTATCTTTAAACCATTTTGGGAATATTTCATTTTGCTTGTTCTTCAACCAAATTTTATCATTTTCATGTTCTGGGTATTTTGTCATCAAAAATGACATGTGTTCACTGCAGGCAATTAGGAGTCAATATATATAAATAATAATAAGATGCAATTTTGTAGGTGAAAAGCATGAAAAAAATAAAGAAAATTGCTGCACTAATCAGGGGAATGCCATAATATGAAAACAGTTTCAAGTAATTTACTTACTCAAAATATGGCCTAACAGTAGTAGTATTTTGTAGAAGACACAAATGCGCTATGTGCAATTCACTGCTACTCGGGGTTATCATGGTTGCACCAGACAATGGCCTGCATACGGCATCTTTAGTACGCCTACCATTTTTTGGTACCCCGATAGTCACTTCTTCTGAGTTAACCAAGCACTCTACGGCCTCCTCTGCAATATAGGCTTCAGCAATGCAACCTTCTGCGCGAGCTCGATTTCTTACATATCCCTTGAATGTCTTCATATATCTCTCGAAAGGATACATCCACCTTAGGAAAATTGGCCCAAAAAGCTCAACTTCTCGCACAAGATGAACTGCGAGATGAATCATTACATCGAACAAAGAAGGGGGAAAGTATTTCTCAAGGTTGCATAAAGTTTTCACCAACTCAGTTTGCATTTTCTCTAACTTGTCGATCTCAATAACTTTACTGCAAATGGCCTTAAAAAAGAGACAAAACCTAATAACAGTGTTCCTAACATGTTTTTGCAGTGACGATCGAATTGCTATTGGGAGCAAGTGATGCAAAATCATATGGCAGTCATGTGATTTCATTCCAACAAGTCGAATATTTTCCATTGATACTAGACTCTTAATGTTAGAACAAAAACCATCAGGCAACTTCATTCCTAGAAAGGATGAGCAGACAACTTTTTTTCCAGCATGAGTTAAATTCCAAGAGGCCAATGGTAACTGCTCCTTTTTTCCTGGAGCTTTTGGCCTTAACTCTGTTCTTATTCCCATTACAGCCATGTCAAGACGGACGGATTCCCTATCTTTTGTCTTCTTTGGTATGTTAAGCAAGGTACCAAGTAAAGCTTCACATATATTTTTCTCGATGTGCATCACATCAAGAATGTGTTTAACTGGCAAAAACTTCCAGTACTCAAGCTCAAAGAATATAGAAATCTTCTTCCAAATTGGTCTGACATCACCTTTTTTGAATTGAGGTTGTCGTTGTGTCTTACCAAAGACATGATCTTTTAGATGTTGTACTCTTTGAAGCACCTCCTCTCCAGTTAATGGAATTGGACCAGTTTCCTTTTCCACGGTGTTATCAAATTCTAATTTCTGCTTTCGATATGGATGATGACGGGGCAACCATCTTCGATGTCTCATGACAACTATCTTTCGGTAATTAACTAGCCTGATAGCATTTGTTTTATCGACGCAGATAGTACATGCGTTATACCCTTTAATAATATTGCACAACAAGTTACCATAGGCGGGATAATCGTTGATTGTCCAAATGCCTCTTAGCAAAAAAGACTCATGTTTATATGCGTCATATACTTGTTTCCCGCACCACAACTGTTGTAAATCTCCTATAAGTGGTTGGATCGAAATACATCAATGTCATTGCCAGGCTTATTTGGTCCAGATATAATCAAACATAGCATAATATATTTCCTCTTCATACAAAGCCACGGCGGAAGATTGTAAATTGACATCAATACTAGCCAACATGAGTAATCAATACTTGTTCCACGGAAAGGATTGAATCCATCAGTTGACAAACCTAACCTAAGGTTTCTAGAATCTGAAGAAAAATCAGGCCACCTCGTGCTAACATCCTTCCATGTTTGTGAATCTGCAGGATGTCTCATTTTATCATCCTTCACTCTCTCCATGTCATGCCAAGTCAAATCCTTGGCTGTTTGAGTTGAACTGAACAAATTCCTCAAACTNACTCTCTCCATGTCATGCCAAGTCAAATCCTTGGCTGTTTGAGGTGAACTGAACAAATTCCTCAAACTTGGTATTAATGGAAAATACCATAAAACCTTGGCGGGAACACCTTCCAATTCTTGACCTTTTTTGTTCAACTTCCATCTGGATGCCTGACAAATGCGGCACTTTGTCTCGTCTTCATCTCGCTCGTCACAGTATAAAAGACAATCATTCGGACACGCATGAATTTTTTCATATTCCATTCCTAAAGCGCACAAAGTTTTCTTGGCCTCGCTGAAAGAAGAAGGAATGGTGTTGCCTTTTGGAAGCATAGACCCGAGCAATTGTAGAATTTCAGAAAAACAACAATCAGACATTTCATGTTTTGCTTTCAAGTTATATAACTTTACCAATGCCTTCATCTTCGTAAATTCTACACATCCCGGATAAAGAGGTTCAGTTTCACATCGAAGATGGTTAAATATATCTGACGAGTCTAGGGAAACATCATCAAAACCATAAGCATTCTCTGTATTTACGGGGTTTTGATCCACAGACTGCGAACTCCCGGTCTGTTCAGCAGAAAAGGGACTTTTCTCTGTATCATTCTCTCCATGCCAAATCCAACATGTGTATGTCTGATCAATACCATTTTGGAACAGATGATCCCTCACAATTCGAGCTTTCCATGATTTACTATGTGCACATTTCAAACATGGACAACTTAGTTTATTTACATCACATCCATGCTCAAATGAAACATCAATAATTCTTCAACTCCTTTTTCAAATTCTCTTGTTCTTCTATCAGCCCTCAACCAAGCTCTATCCATCTGATTTTAGGTATGAGTGTTCAAATTTGACTATATACTATATTTATTTAAGGCTCATCTACCCTGCATTTTACATCAAATGGTCTCTCTAATAATACATCCTCAAATCCCCTAAAATTTGTCAAATCCCCAAATATTTTTATGAACCCTAATTTCGAATTCTCCAAAAAAATTTCACCAAAAACGATTACTGAGATGAGATGAGATGGGATGTACTTAATACCTGAGTTGTATAAAAAAAAAACCAAAGTCTGAGTTGTAAAATCTAATCTTTCACTCCCCTGTTTGAGCTTCACAACTAATTTGAGCTTCACAACTGAGATGTGATATAAAATCAAATGCCTTGGTTGTAAAATCCGATCTTTGACTCCTCTGTTTGAGCTTGTTTGAAATTAATCTGAGCTCGGTCGAGATGATCTTGGTTGATTTTATGTCGAGATGTTCTTGGTTGAGTTGGGTTGCGAGAGGCTTTAAATGCCTTAGGCTTGTTCAGACAAACACAAGTATGACTTAGGCTACTTCAGACAAAGATACTTCACATTTAATATATTTATTATTAATAATAAGTAATATTTGATACGTTTATTATTCATAATACGTAATATTTTGAATGTAATAAATAATATTTGATACGTTTATTATTCATAATACGTAATATTTTTAATGTAATAAGTAATATTTGATACGTTTAATATTCATAATACGTAATATTTTTGATGGAATAAGTAATATTTGATACTTTTATTATTCATAATACGTAATATTTTGAATATAATAAATAATATTTGATACGTTTATTATTCATAATACGTAATATTTTGAATATAATAATTAATATTTGATACGTTTATTATTTATAATACGTAATATTTTTAATGTAATAAGTAATATTTGATACGTTTATTATTCATAATACGTAATATTTTGAATATAATAATTAATATTTGATACGTTTATTATTTTTAATACGTAATATTTTGAATATAATAATTAATATTTGATACGTTTATTATTTATAATACATAATATTTTTAGTGTAATAAGTAATATTTGATACGTTTATTATTCATAATACGTAATATTTTGAATATAATAAATAATATTTGATACATTTAATATTCATAATACATAATATTTTTAATGGAATAAATAATATTTGATACGTTTATTATTCATAATACGTAATATTTTTAATGGAATAAATAATATTTGATAATTCATGTAATATTATTAAAATTTATAGACAATGGTTTCAATTTTATATTCTGTTGTCGAAGAACAAATTGTGCAATAGAAACTATTTAAAAACTGTTGTATTAGTTAGATAACGGTTATCAAGTAATAATTTCCTTGTCTGATACATATATAGACAATGCTTCTGTCAAATTTAATTTCACGCAACGGTTTCACATATACAAATCATTGTCAGAATATTTATATTACAACTGTATTTTGTCTTAAACTGTTGTCTGAATATAGACAATGATTACTCACGCGAAAACGGTTATATAGTAACTTTTCGGACAACAGGTTTTTCAACTCAACCGTTGTAAGTTATTTTTGTAAATTTTCTTATTTTTAACTTTATTATAATATTACCATCAATGTATAAAAAACACTTATTTTATACGGTCATATGATATTAATCTCTATTTTATATATTTATTTCAATTTCTGTTCAGAAAAACCTATTAAATAAATGTTAATAACGATATATGACATATGAGTAATAAATATGAGATCTGACTAAAATTCTATATGAAACATATTTATCTAAATGTTGATATTATAATCATATCGGTTTGTTTACAACGAGAACGAAAAGTTAGACATACATTATAATAACATCATCAATAATGTCAGAGTTAGATATAAGTAGGTAACAACAATATATAGCATCGATGTTATACAATAATATGATATTTACGATTAAATTTTAAGTACACGTTCTTATTGAAGTTCATTTATGGGGAATGAAAGACTAAGATAACGTTAATAACAATAATGACATAAGTTGCCAGAATATAATATTTTATTTTTCACAAGTTAGACAATCGTTAATAACATCAATGATTCAAAAATTAGTACAGTTATTTTATTATGAATACCTAACATACGTAATAATAATAATAATAATAATATAATGATATCATATTTAGATCAGACTACCATATATACATACCAATGTAAATATGATTTGCTTATGAAGTTGTGAGTTAATTAACTCGTATTTAATTTGAAAGTAATATACGTATTTAATTTTCGTACTATAATATTAATATCTATCCGACAAAGATATTCGTACGACAACCATTGTGTAAGACTTTATTATAAAAAATTCGAAAAATTGTAAAAATATAATTATAAATGTACAAACAATGTAAAATCTGTATTCTTAAATTAATTCATAAATTACCTAATTATTATTAACCCTTAGATCTAAAATAATTAAATCTCAGCCATCCATTTCTATCCCTACTTTTTACCAAACCCCCGTTTCCCCCCTTTCCCAAACCTAAATTCCCCCCTTCTCTCCTTTGTCTGAAACCCTTCTCTCCTTAACTCTCATTTGTCTCCTTTGTCTCAAACCCTTCTCTCCTTAACTCTCTCTAGCTCAGGTACTCTATCTCTATTATCTCTCTATTACACTATATCTCTATGTATTCGATCAGATTTCTTTTGATTTGGTTGTTATTTATGCCTTTTATTTATGCTTCAATCGACCGATGTGATATATATTCATCTCTCTCTATCTGTCTCTCTTTATCTCTCTCTCTCTCTTTATCTCTCTATCTATATATATCTGTCTCGATATAACTCTATCTGTTATTGATCTAATTTGTAATAATAAAGTTGAAATCTTTTGATTTGGGTAGTATTTTGTATATGTTAGTTTAAAGTGAGGGTTTGTGTATGTGTAATGGAGGTGCAGTATTTTGATTTGGTTAGTATTTAAGTGAGGGTTTGTTGAAAGTGAGGGTTTGTATTTTCTTTGTGTATGTGTATGTGTATGCACAAAAAGGGTTTGATTTGGTTTGTGTATGTGTATGCATGTGTACGGGTTAGTATACCCAAGAAGGGTTTGATTTGGTTTGTGTATGTGTATGCACGTGTGGGTTAGTATTTGATATTTGTTTTTTTTTGTAGACATTTTTCTTGATAATATATGTGTTAAATTATGTGTGCAGATTAATATTATGGCACCAAGGAAAACAAAATCTCAAGTCACTGCCTCGATCCTTTTGAGGGTTTTAAAAAAGACCCGGTCAACTTCCAAACCTGCCAAATCACAGCCTTGCCCTGTTATTCCTTCCCCGATATCTGTGAAAAGAAAGGCTATTTCTACAAACCTTCAAAGCAAATTGACAAAGAAGAGGAAACAATCAGATCAACAGGTGCCTCACAACCAAGAAGGTCTTAAGCTTTTAAAACGGGGAGCTGTTACAATGCACAAAATTATTAGACGTAAGATTCTGGGAATAAAGTTAGCGGTGCCTTTCAATGCAAAGGGAGAGCCATATGGTCCAGCAGGTCAGAGATGCAATCATATATTGGTGTTCTTGCAAGAACTAAATCCTCAATTTGGTATGATACATGGAAACGAGTTCCAAAAGAAAGGAAGATTAAAATTTGGGATTGTGTGCAGGTAAAAATAATATTGCATTTATATAAAGTAATTACCTATTAGTTAGTTAATGCACATATGCTACATAATGCCTGACTAATTAAATATGAATATGTGTATGTATGTAGATGGCGTTCGATGTTCCTCCATCAGCAAAAAAGGCAGTGTTGCAATCAGCATGCCAGAAGTGGAGAGAGTTTAAGAGCCGCTTAACAACCCATTATGTGCTTCCATATCGTGATCAACGTCATTTGCTAAAGTCTCCTCCAGCTGACTATTCATTTATTGAGAAGGCACACTGGGACATGTTCGTTGCCGATCGTATAACACCTGAATTCATTGTGGGTTTTTCACTTTCTTTGTTTATTAAAATCTTAGATTGCAAAAGTATTTAATGAGATGTCTTTATTTCTGACCTTTTGCTATGTTTTATAAAGAAAATCCACAACAAGCAGAAAGAGAGAAGGATGATGAATCAATATCCACACCGATTATCTCGCAGGGGTTATGCTAACCTCGAAAATGAGCTGGTTAATGATCTTTTAAATATTTCTTTATTTATTTATGACATTGCAGTATGATTATAGTGTAATGCTTCATTTTAAAACTTATCTATAGATGGAGTCTGAAGGTGATCCTGAAATGGAGATACATCGATCAACTACATGGGTCCTTGCACGGCAGGATAAAGATGGGAATTTTCAGTCAGAAGAAGTGAAGCTATTGCTTTGAAAATTATAAGTCATTGAATTATGTTCTAATTAAAATTCTTGAAATATCCAGTTGAGTTGAAATTTAAGTACTTTCTTTTTTTGTTTATAACTTAGGAGGAGATGAAAAAAAGAGTAATTAATGGGGAAGTGAAAGAGGAAGGTACTGATGATATTTTGACCAAAGTGCTCGGTAAACCGGAGCACCCCGGACGAGTGCGTGGCTAGGGGAGTCGTGTTAAGCAATCGGTTTACTTTGATCTTCCAAGAAAGAAGAAGGGAAGCAAGTTAGTCGATGATAAGATCCAAGAAGGTATTAAGAAGTTCATGGCGGAAGAGACTTCTAAGATTGTTCGAGAGCGAGATGCCTTTTGGGCTAAAGAGATGGAGAAGCTCAAGGCATCTTTTTGTGGAAATACTACAGGTACATATGCTAGTCTAAATATTGGTTCACAATAAAAAGTTGTTGCAAGAGAGGACCCGTTATTATGGAGTTGCAAAAAGGTGTAAAGAAGAAACTAAATCTTGCTGAAGAAAAAGTTTTTGCAATAGAAGAGAAAGATGTTAAGAAGAATAATAATGTGGAGATTGAGGCTTTGGAAGCTGAAGTTCAAGATTTAGGCAAAGGAGATTAATTGGCTGTTACTGGTGTTTCAGAGTGGAAATTGGCAATTGGCTCCGCTAGCAATGTTGTTGCTTATGCAACAGTTGATACAATTGTTCGTGTTCTTCATGGGAAACCACTGCCAAAGGAAAATGTTCGAGTATCAATTACTCGTGTAATCCAAGGAGCTGTTAATATTCCTTTCCCAATCAATGATGAAATCGTGACTGTTGAACAAGCTTTAGGATCCTATATTGCATGGCCAAGAGACCTCGTCCTGGAAGTGAAGAAAAATAGTGCTACAAGGAATCCCACTCTGACTTTGAAGGTTAAATTATGTCTCCCATAATATATCATACTTTCTATTCTCATTTAGTAAAGAGATCTTTTTTTTACGGCATCAGTTTCTAGTCTTACTTTGTTTTAATTTCTCCTCTTCAGGGAGGAAAAAAAATTCTTGGAAAGAAGTGGAAGAAGGTGAATGAGTGTTTCACAGATCGAGAACCAGAGTTTGTGGTTAATATGGGGTCAAATTACCCTCATAGTCTGAAGCGTTTGTGGATTTGGGCAAGTGAAGCTCTGACTGATGGTCGCACATGCTCGTTTGAACTATGTGAAGATGCTTTTGGATCAAACAGAAAACAAGCTATTTTTTTATCGGACGTTCATGCTCTGTGCTTTGGAGGTGAAATATCGGGCTCCATTATCTGCATGTATATTCAGTATGTTCCGAACTTCAAAATTTTGTTTCAATTCATCAGTAGTTTTTGTTCTTGGATAGAATTAAGAATTTATGATGATGATTGTTTAATTTTGCTACAACATATTGGAGGAAAATTTGAAAAAGCACAAGATGAATGACATGGTCTCCTTTGTTGATCCTGACATGATAGGGTCCATCGGTTGTGGTTCTTCAGCAGAGAGGTCGCGTGCCCTTTCTATCAGATTCAAGAATGCTAAGCCGGGCCAATTTTTTTTTATTGCCTTATAACCATGTGTGCGTACACATTTTTATATTTCACTTGTAATCTGATTTAGTTTCAATTTTTATCTTTTTTGCATTGTGATTGTGTAATTTAGTTTTATATATATATCTATGACGTGTGTTCCTGATTTGTTAGAAACCATTGGTCCTTGACCGTCGTGATTCCAGAATCACAAGTTGTTTACCACATGGACCCGCTGAAGCGCAGAATTGTTAGTGAAGAATGGTTAGAAGTGGTTGACAAGTTAGTACATCACAAAACTTTATATTTGATTTGGAATCAGTTTAACAATTTCTAAGAAAACATATGCTAATGTTGATTCATATTATATTGTGTTAGTGGCATCAAAACTTACAAGGATAAAGAGAAGAAGATTTTAAAGAAGAAAATAATGTGGGAGAATATGGTGGTATGATTTGTTTAATTGTATTTCTTTTATCCATTTTCTCTGATTTATGCAAGTGTAATATGTACTGTACGTAGGCATGCAATAATTTTTATGTATCTTCTAGGGTGTTCCTCTCCAGCATGGGAGCACTGATTGTGGTTTATTTGTGATGCGCTATATGAAAGAAATATGCGAAGATAAGGAATTCAATTTTGCTGCAAAGGTAAAAATTGTAATTTTTTATATTTTTTATCCATACCCTATTTTTTTCTGGTAAAATATGTGACTTACATTAACATTGTCTGATTTTCAGTGGATGCGGAGAAGCAACCTGGCTTATAGCATCAGCGATATGGATGAAATCAAGACTGACTGGGCAAAGTATTTCATGAAGCGTCACACTTGTTAGGTGCTTCAAAATCAGTAACTTAATTGGTAGTACTTTTGGATATTTTTGGTTGAACATAACAAACTTTTGGGAGTTTTATGTGGTAACTTGCATGCAGTCTCTTTTGTGGATATGTTCATCCCAAAATATTATTCTCCTTTGTTAGGAATGATCTGTGTTTCTTATCTCTTTTTTTTGTGGATGTATATCTTTTACTTAGTCGGTTGTAATGGTGAATATTTGTTGGTCTTTGTTGGTGAATATTGGTTGTGGTAAATGGTGGTGTTGGTGGTCTTTTGGTTGTGAGGCTGAACTTAGTTTTAATGATGTATGGTGAATATTGATGGAATTTTGTATTGGTAATTTTCTGGCATGTCGATTGCATTGTCCACTTCTTCTTTGTTCATAAATAAACCATTGTCTAATGTGTTCTTAGCTAATGCTGCATCTTTAATATGAATTATTATGAATCAAATCAATTGCTAGAGAAAGCATTGTGCCTATAAAACTGAAACAATTGCTATTTTAAAAACACCATTGTCTACTCCTTTTACAGACAATGGAAGGATCTCACATAACCGTTGTCAAATAGAAACATAAACAATATAGTTGAAGCACATAACCATTGTGCAAAAGATTTCATACAATGTCATTGCTAGAGAAAGCATAGTGCCTATAAAACTGAAACAATTGTTATTTGAAAAACACCATTGTCTACACCTTTTAGAGGCAATGGAAGGATCTCACATAACGGTTGTCAAATAGAAACAGAAACAATATAGTTGAAGCACATAACCATTGTGCAAAAGATTTCATACAATGTCATTGCTAGAGAAAGCATTGTGCCTATAAAACTGAAACAATTGATATTTCAAAAACACCATTGTCTACACCTTTTAGAGATAATGGAAGGATCTCACTTAACCGTTGTCAAATAGAAACAAAAACAATATAGTAAAATCCCAAACTGTTGTTTAAATCGGTTACCAACAATGCTTTACAAATAAAGTTTTGAGTAGAGGGAACTAATACAAGACATTTATGATAAATAGAGTTGTGTAAACAACAAACAAACGAATTTTTAAGTTATATAATCAAATAAAAACATTGTCGTAATGCCTTTCTTACAACACGAAGAAACTGATAAACACTTGTTATAGACCACTTATGACAACAGATTTTGTTAATAGCGTTGTT
>QRFB01000494.1:4010-16309 GCA_008931105.1 Oenanthe javanica | reverse complement strand
GTTGTCAAATAGAAACAGAAACAATATAGTTGAAGCACATAACCATTGTGCAAAAGATTTCATACAATGTCATTGCTAGAGAAAGCATTGTGCCTATAAAACTGAAACAATTGATATTTCAAAAACACCATTGTCTACACCTTTTAGAGACAATGGAAGGATCTCACTTAACCGTTGTCAAATAGAAACAAAAACAATATAGTAAAATCCCAAACTGTTGTTTAAATCGGTTACCAACAATGCTTTACAAATAAAGTTTTGAGTAGAGGGAACTAATACAAGACATTTATGATAAATAGAGTTGTGTAAACAACAAACAAACGAATTTTTAAGTTATATAATCAAATAAAAATATTATCGTAATGCCTTTCTTACAACAAGAAGAAACTGATAAACACTTGTTATAGACCACTTATGACAACAGATTTTGTTAATAGCGTTGTTGTTTCTAGCTCTTGTACAATGCAGTTAAACACGTCTATGTTGTCTGACTTTGTTTTGCCCAACAATTGTGTATCGTTGTCTGATATGCATTTCAGACGGCATCTCAAAATACAACGGGAATTGTGGCCTTCAGACAACGGGGAAAAACCCTTGTATGAAGCCTTTTTCTTGTAGTGATGGGCTTACAAATTTGAACAATTATATTTATAATATTAATTCTATATTTGGACTAATTAAGTGGTCTAAAATAAAGAGTCCAAAGACATTCTATTGAGTATCAGCTATATATGTAATGTGTAATACCCATAACAAGCCTTATTAGGGTTAATGAGATCTAATTAGGCTACTATATAAAGAAAATAATACGGTTTTGGTCCCAAGATTATTCACAACCTCCCCTCCTCCATTCTCATGGGTTCGAGTGAGATACGGCTAGAGGCGAATCAAGTCTGTGGAAGATCAAGTCCCACAATCCATAATCAAGTAAGAGGATTTACAAGTTCCACGATAAAGTCTCTCAACCGTATTTATATTTAAGAGGTATAGAATTAGGTACGATTCCACACTACAGTTTTACATTGAAACTTCATATTATCACATAAGATGATCCGTGCTTATGTATTTAATTATTTCCAACAAAACAACCTAACAGAAAATAAGCTCAACCTATTTGATATAATTTGTAATTACAAAATAATACAGCTTTTCCATAACCAAACTAAATTGAAACCATGAAGTAGCCGGTAGGTATACAATCTTGCAGCTCATGGAGCAGGTAATATGTAACCAGGCCTAGAATAACAACGTATAGTGTAAAATTATAAACTAATTGAAGCACCAACAATTATATAAGTAATAAAATTAATGCTAATGTAAAACAAAACTAAATAAAATAAAAGGCTCGGGATGGATTTAGGGTTATGAATTATATAATTAGTATTCTTAAAAAAAAAATTATATTCCGAACCATATAATTGATATGGCTTAATTGAACATTTTTAGGATTTTAAAAAATGCGATTTTAATTAATTTTTGTATGTTTTCAATTCATTTTCAATTACAAATCATATCATGCTTATACTTAATATTTATAGCTTATCACTAATATATATAATAGTCGGGAATACAGCGCTGATATGGCGTAACTTTTCAAGCATTTTAACAAAACGTAATCCGTATTTGGTGCCGCCTGGTTAGTTATTCAGAGCTGAGCCTAGCTTGTTTTCCCAGTTACACAACTAAAAGAGGTTGAATACTTGTGTGATCTTTTAGCCTTAGTTTCAATCAATTTCAGAAAAATCAAACTTGAACTATTTTAACAAAGATCAAAACTCAGAGAATAAAAATATCAGTGTTTGTATTAAAGAATATTGAATACAAACTCTCATATGGTGTGCACAAACCCTAGCAGCTTCTCTGTATTTTCACATCAACTCTCTCTATTTCGATGCTCTCTCTCACAAAACTTCGACAATAATATTAGGTTACATAGAATGTTTATATAGAGAGCTGCCTATCAACTAATAGCAGAAATTTAAAATACAATAGGAATATAATTCCTAATTATTAGTTGACAGTTTCCTTCTAAAATTCTTTTTTCTTCCCATAGCATATCTACAATATAAATGTCTTTATCTTCAAAACTTTTCCTTTCTGGTTGATCACCTTCCAAATATAGCTTCAGCTTTATTGACTCTGAAAGACTTCAGACTCTGATGATTTTCAGTCTCTGATAGACTATAGACTCTCATAGTCTATAGACCCTGATTGACTTTCAGACTCTGATTTGCATCCAGACTTTGGTTTCATTTTCTTTTAAAAATATTTGAAGTACAAATGAAATATATGAATGTTGACCATGTAGACTCTGATTATATAAAACTTCAGAGACTAGAAAGACTTGTTACAGATAAACTATGATAGACTCTGTTTTAGTATTTTGTACATCATCAAATGAATATATTCTTAACAATCTCCCCTTATTTATGTTTTATAAAATGTAAGCATTAATCAAAGTTTGATTATGTCAAAACTAAAGAATGAAATATTTAATCTAGAACAAAACTTAAATAATTTATAAGAACAATGAATTACTTATAACTTACCAGCAACAGTTAATTTCTGAGTTTATCTTCTCAAAAGCTGTGTTGTTTCTCAGAAATGACTTCAACATATTTTCCTCCACAATAGATAGAGATTCACCAATAAACTTCTTCAATTTGATCATCTCTTCATTTTCACATTTGATTTGGCAGTAAGTCACTCTTATATCATTTAAACTGCATTCTTGTTCTTTTAAGTCTTTAAACATCAAAACATTAATCTTCCCTTCCATAGATTGAGACCCAAAGTAGTGACTCATACCTTCTTAAAATTTAATTTCTTTTACTTCCAGAGGCATGTCTTGATCCTTCCCTTCCGTATCCACATATTTCAGAGAAAATTAGCCCATTAGCTTATTTTCCTGTCTATGCAGAGTCAGCTTCCTATCAATCTCTATGAGCCATTTATTTGTCACTTCTCTCCTACTCTTATTCACCTCAGCTTCTATTGACAGAAGAAATATGATATATTGCAACTCCTCAACCTTCTTGAAGAAAATGAAATTTTGTTGACTTATCTACCTTACAATTCCTCCATTCAGAAATTATACCAGCATTTCAGTTTTCACCTTTTTAGTTCCACCCTGTCCTCCTGGAAACTTTCTTTCAAAAACATTGTAGACAATTTGAGTAGACACCACTTTGTTAAAGTATTTTTGAGTGAGCTTTTCAAATTATATATGTAAGAGATTTTGGATCAACTACTAGATTAATAGTCTTGTCAATGTCATATGTTGAAATACCTTCAATCCAAGTTATTCTTCTAGCTCTCAAAATTATATATTAGTTTGACTGCACTTCCAATAGCTTGGCTCCCTAACTTGTTCCTTCTTTTATTCAACAGAGTCTGTACTCTATTTTTTCTTTTCAAAGTCTAGCTTAGACCCTGATTTCCCATGTCCAGTCCCTGACTGGTGTGTCTGAGATTGTATTTTAACAAACACTTCATACTTCTTTTGTTGCACACCACCAGGACCCCTAGGACCATGAGAACTATCACCAGCTTCAGCATCATTACCATCTCTCCTCATTTTAACTCTTCTTGACTTGTCATCCTTGCAAACATCATCTTTATTACTCCTTGAACTCTCAACTTCTTTCTTCTACCCCTTTTTGATATCATCACCACCTGTGACAGCCAAAAGAATTTGTTCAAGTACGAAGGAGATGTTGGCCTGGACAACAATCACAAAATCAACTTTGGCAGTAAGGAAATTGGCATCGTTTTGAAAAGTAGTTTGTGTTGCCCTGAAATCAGCTAAAGGTGCCTTTACAATAGCATCCTTAGTTTATTGAATAGAATTTAAAGATTCAAACTTTGTTTTTAGAATAGTGGTGGTGGTATCAACCTTGGTCAGCTTGGTAGTGATATGTGAAATATTTTTGACCACATCAGCCAATTGATTTACAATATTTTCCCTGGCTACTTGCTTATTACCTGCTATATCCTTGCTTTCATGAATGAGAGAAGCATCTTGTTCCTCATCAGGATAATGACCATGTTCTTGAATAATAGATTTCTTGTGAAAGGCTTGAAGTCTTTCAAATTGATGAATAGCCAGAATGCACTTAAAAGTGTCAAAATCATCAATGCCCCTGGCCTGTATTATTTCCTAAGAGAGAGGAAAAACTTGATCAAAGTAAATGAAAGATGGATTCACCCCCAAATTCATCTTCAGAGGTAGAATCACCAGTCACAGCATTAGCAGGCTCCAACTTTGTAACAAGATGTGTAAACTCTGGTGGTGGAGTAAACTCTGAAACTACAAAAGGGACTATAGATCCTATGTCCTCCTTAGAGTGATCAGACTCTGTAGACTCTGGAAGCCTAGCCTGGATAGGCATGATAAGAATTGGTTTGCCTGACTCTGTAGTGTCAGATTGAATATGTGGTGCAGCCACCAAAGCCTCCATAACTTTGTCTGCTCTCCTAGCTAGAGAATCCACTAAATGAAGTTGTGGTCTATGTGTGAATGATTTCTGAGCAGCTAGAGCTTCCTCATTCTTCCCAATCCCCATAATCAGTATAAATGAGCTTTCATCCATCCCCTGCCCCAACTCATTTTACCAACTTTTGGGAAAATCTTTATCCCATTAAGTAAAACTAGGTTCAGGATACCCTAGTCTCTCATTCTCAAAGTGGGGTTGGGCACCCACTTTCTCATTCTCACTCTGGCTCTCTACACCCCTTTCTACCTCTCCTTTTGCATGGACTAGTGCTAGCCTCTAATTTTTATCTTTTTTACTCATTTTGGAGGGTGCACTCAAAAATCCTACAGAAGAGGATGTGAGAGAAGTAAGGGATGCTTCAATACCTGAACCACCTTGATAGAGGGGAACCCCTTCAATTGTCTGAAGGCTAGGGTTTCCACCAAGGGAAGAGCAGCAAAAGACTCTAAACCCTTACTAGCTTCCTCTTTCTTTTCAGAGTTTGTTGGCTCCAGTATACCAGTCTGAGGGTCTACTCTAGTCTCTGACTACTTCAGTATGACTTTATTAGAAGCCAAAGTTTGAGTGTCACCGTCTTTGACTATTAGTGCATGAGACTCCCCCTCAAAGTGGATAGACTCTGATAGATTAGATTGTGGAATTTTTTCATGAGCATCCATCAGAGTATGTCCTTCCATATCATTGGGGTTCTCATCATCAACTTGTTGGGTTGTCAAAGAGGGCATATCAGCATACTCTCATGCCCTATTATCACCCAACCTATAACTAGGTGGGTCTTGTATGGGTGAGGCAGACTGAGCACCTTTGTCACTAGTCACCACTAGTGCACTAATTCCCTCTTCCAATTTCCTTCCAACATCTTTTTCCCCTTGTTGTTCTTCAATAATAAATGCATCCAAATTGTGATAAAAAGCCTTTGTATGGATTACATTGATTGTCTAGGCATCTTTGAGATTGAAGAGTTCCTACAGTTCCCTTATCACTTTTTAAAAGTATATACCCTTGAATTAATCCAATCTACTCTGATTGGTTAGATAAAGGTATTTATTGGCAGTTTTACCTATATTATGGATAAGATAGTGAACCACCTGTCTTGATAGAGGTTGAAAGTGAGAAATCTTATAATAACCCGAATTTTCGACGCATGAGATTATTAAGATTTTTGGATAAAATTTTTCGTTTTTTTAAATAAACGATTTTATGGATATATTGTCATAAGGAACTTATGATATGAAGTCGTATTATTAATATACGATGTAAATGAGTGCATGTAAATTAATTCAGAATTCAGAGACGGGTAATTGAGAATATTTCGTGGCTCGTATCTTTGTGAGGATACGTAAAATACGAAGTACTTCCTCTTTATATTTTATCCGACGAGTCTCATCCGAACCCTTTCAATAAATAGGGTAAAGTTTATAAAATAGTACGTATTGAGTAATATTTAGTGAGTAGTGATTTTGGTGGAGGATAATTTTATTGTCACTTCCGGAACGAGTTAGCGGTTAATTGCGTTGTCGCGAATCGCTACGGAGACAAAGATCAAAACACTACCATGTATATATATAGGAACTGATTTTGTTAAAAAGAACAGGAATGGGAATACTTGCCTTAGTTATATAAAGAGAAAGCTAGCAAGTAGTATTGACCAAAGTCAAAGAAGCCAATGCTGACTTGATCTTTTTACTTGTTAAAAGCCAAGACTAAATAATTAATTATATATACACACACATCAGCACCAATTCCACCNCCCATTTCCACCAAAACACTTCCATTTCTTTTATTTGGACATGAAATCCCGAGTAGGAAATGAGATGAAAATGGGGAAGAAGAAAAGCTTGTATCTTGAGATTGCCTTGGCGGTTTTACGCGTTCTATCACTCAAAACGAAGCTTATCTCGAGCTCTATGCATCTAGTGTAAGCACTCTTCTCACCTCCTATCTTTTATAGTTCGTTTCTTGATTTGTATAAACTGATAGTTTCAGATTTTGGAAAAGTTTTGGCTTAGAAATCAACGATAAATGCATGGGTAGTTAGTATATGTGTTAAATTGATTTTGTATGTAGTTGTTTGAGTTATTGCTTGAGTTTTGGAGATGAGTTTTGATTTTAGTAGAACTGAATAATATTGTTAATGGAGTATAATGATGGTATGTTGTTGTATAAGCCATGGGTAGTTGTGATAAGCATGAAATCTGCACTACCCTGTTTTGCCGAATACACTGGGAGGTCTGAGCACGGTTTTGTGCAGGGGATTTAGGAAAAATTTGTTCCTTATGTTTTCTAGTTTATTTGGGCGCTAATTTTGCATTGTTTGGATTAACGAGTAAAAAGTTATGCGAGTTTTAGTAAAGACCGCGCAAAGCTAAATTGCTGCGTTTTGTTGTGAGAGGATTCAGTTCGTTTTTGGCATAACTTAAATGTTTTGGAGATAAAACTTTTATGGGAACTTTAGCAGATATTCATGAAGCTATCTGCCAAAAATTGTAGCAAAATGATTAATTTTCATTTTATGAAAAATGTTTAAGTGGACGGGATGCAGTAACATTTTAAAGTCCAGAATTATCTGCCCTGTTTTGGGGAATTATTTTGGAAAGGTTAAAGACTTTATTTGATGTGAGTCAAATGATGAAAATTGTTCATAAATGTCTTTTCTAGAAGCTTGCAAAGTTTAGTNTTCTTTTAACTTAATTAATTCCACCAATTTTTAATTAAATAATTTATAAATTAAATTAATTCAAGGTGAATTAATTTAAGTAGATAAATTAAATAAATAATTAACTTTTAATAATAGAATTAATTTAGTTTCTTCACTGCACCACCACTGTAGAGTTGTCTTGAATCTTCTTGTCTTCTGTCAGAAAATCACTTGAGCTAGGTGATAAATATTTACTTAATTAGTCGACACAAAAATGTATTGTCCGGTTCATTTATGTCATACTAAATAAATATTCTTCACCTTTTAACTTTAATAGTTGTGATCTTTTATCTCGTTCTTGTNTTTAAGTGGACGGGGTGCAGTAACATTTTAAAGTCCAGAATTGTCTGCCCTGTTTTGGGAAATTATTTTGGAAAGGTTAAAACTTTATTTGATGTGAGTCAAATGATGAAAATTGTTCATAAATGTCTTTTCTAGAAGCTTGCAAAGTTTAGTAATTTTTGAACTTTGATTGAAAGAGTTAGGGGTAATGTAGTTTAAATATGGATGGTCATAGAAATGCCTGATTTGTTCATTTGATTTTGAGTNGAATCTTTCTATAGTAGCCACTTGAAATCTTCTGAATCTTCTGAACTCTTCTGAAACACTACTTATTTATTTTTTTCTGACGCTTAAACATTTTAATGAACTTCTTCTGGTGATAAGTTGAAGCTTCGTTAGAACACTACTGATTCCTAGGATTTTTTGTGTCTAGTTAACTTTGTTTGTCTTGATTCTTGTTATCATATTTATTATTTACTTATGNTTGAGATTGTTGTGTTATGTAGTATAACGTTATATGAGGAGTTTGGGATTGAATTGGAGTTTGTGTTGGTGTAGGTGCCCTAAAAGCAATACAATGTTTATTTTGATAAACCTTTATGTCAATTGATTATTCAATAAACATATTTATTATGACTTTAATTACTGCGATATATTTGTNTCCCCCTATTTGTTGTTAAACATTTAACACACAAATTTCTAGAGGATAACTCAACTAACAACTAAGAAAGTAATACGACATGTAAAAACTGTAAATAATAAACAAAGTTCTGGTATTATATTTAACAATTTTCCAAATTCATGTTTTGAAAGATAAATACAAGATAGATGTTCCTCTAGCACTGAACAAATATTACATTCTTTCTATCCCGACCTATCTCATTCTTCAGTCTTCAGAAGTATTAAATTCACCTTCTTCTAGGTTTGAACCTTTATGTACTGGTGTCCTTGGTACCTCTTCAGTTACCGATTGTTCTGTTATAGTGGATTATCCATACAACCTTCTATGTTCAGTCTTTCCTAACTAACACTTCTTGCTCAATAGGATCTACTACTTCTTCTTCTATATCAGATGGCTGATTTGTATCTATCTTCTTCATTTGCCTGATGTAAGATGGAATCTTTTTGGATAAACAGTAGCTTCTGTTTTTCTGTTTAGCATCCAGATTGGCTTAGGATTTGAACCCTTTCAATCTTAGCATCTTTTCAACTTCAATCATGTATTTGACTGTATAGGCCTTCAATGACTCCTCATCTAGCTTCAAGATCTGATATAGCTTGTTAGAGAAGAATCTTAATTCATGAGGATCATATATAATTTATGGACTAACAGCCCTTGCGAAGTCTCTGAGTCTGTCTCTTAGAAGCTCATTCTCTTCTGAACTTCTTTTGATTTTATTCATCATTGCCCATATCACTGATAAACTTCTCTGTCTAAAGAATTCCAAGGAGATTTTAAATATTCCATTCCTGTTAGTATAGACTAAAATTTGTCAGTCTCAAGAATGTGATCCACTATGATAGTGATATAGTCCACTTCTTATCTCAATGCTTTCATGAAGTTATCAATTTTCTCATTTGAATTTTCCAGATGCTCAATGATTGATTTAAGATGTTTGTCTTAAAAAAGACCCTTCTGAAGTTTGTCCATGATTTCTCTTATTTTGTCCCACTTCTTTCTAGTTTTTAGCTGCACATCCTTCTTTTTCTCTTTTACAACAACAGCCCAAAGGTTCTGTTTTTCTTGACTTGCTTCCCTTTCAGCCTGTGCTTTTTCCTTGGCTATAGGTTTTAATTTCTTAGTTTTAGCATGACTCGCTTTGATGTCTTCTTTTAATTTTCTCATGACCTCTTCATAGGTAGGATCATATTTTTTCTCTTTTGGAAATAGAAATTCCTCATCAAAGGCATCTTCTTCTTCTACTATACAGTAGTTAGGATTGAAGGATTTATCAATAAATTGCTCATCGGTATAGTGTTGTTCTTCTGGTTCTGGAACATAAGATTCAAACTGTTCTTCAGAATACAGCTTTGCTTTGCCTTTATCTTTAGTAGCCTCTTCATCTTCAGCTACTTTCTCCTTTCCTTTTCCCCCCTTAGTTGAGGGATCCCTCTACAGATTTAGGAGCTTTAAAAGATATAACAAGTTTATGCATGGTCAGATAGACCTTTTTCATTCCCTCATTCAAATGTGCCATTCCATCGTCCAGCTTACTAAATCGATTTATTGAGATCTTTGCGTTCTCAATAATCGTCAGAGTCAACCTTTTCTCAAGCTCATCAATTTTCTCATGTAATGATCTTACTTCTTTCATATCCTCAACAATGAGACTTTGCAAGTTCTGGATATCTTGATTTTCAAGAGAATGGAGGATTTGACATCTTTCACATATTTTCACATGATTGTCAGTTGTTCTCTTACAGAGGCAGATGTAGACTTCTCTTCTGCTTGTGCTTTTCCCTTTACCAACTCAGCTTGTACAATCTGCATTTCTTTCTGGAGAGCTTCCATTTTTTATAGTAGTTCACTGTGTGTGTGCACTCACCTCGCTTGCACTCCTGTTTGATTCACTTAAGCTATGTGCATGTGTTTCGCTTGGTTTTTGCCTCACTTCACTCGTGTTTTGCTCCTTTCCAGATTCCGATGATGTACCTGTATATAATATAATAGCTTTTGAAGACTCGTAATGTTCTTCTGATGCCGTTGATGGTACATTTTCAACAAGATTAACTTGAACTAGCTTCGCTATTGACGTAGCTACTCCGTGAATGGAGTCTCAACTCCCTCTAAAGAGTGGTTGCCTCTCAAATTGACCAGTGGATTCGAGAACATCCTCTAAAGGAACTGGATGTAAGAATTCCAGGGGGGTCACCACCTTAGACAATGTAGTGAATGGCTCGTTAGAGTCTGTGGTGCCCCTCAATACCTGTAATGGCACTTGATGATGCACTACATCAAAAATGTCTTGGTCCACTGTAAATGTGGCATTCGACAAGTTTGTTTCAAAAACATTTTCTTCATTTATTGATGTACCCTTATCTAATTGTGTTTCTTCAGGTGGAGGTCCTGCTAGTGTGAGTGATAACAGTGTTCATGACTCTTCACATGGACTGTTGTATTGCCATTTCAAAGTCCATATCCCAAAGAGAGGATAATGATAAGTCTCTAGTTGTCTCGGGTTGAATTTTGGATCTTTTTGTAGATGGAGACAGAGCTTTGGGTTCACTCATTGTGATACCTCTACCTCTTACTTTTCTGACTGGTTTCTTCCTTTTTCTGATATGACTCAAAGAAGTTGGTGAATGAGAAACTGTTTGAGGTTCTATCTCTGCTTGGGATTGAACCTGTGTGTTGTAAGGTTCATAGCCGAGGTCCTGAATTGTAATACCACAATTATAGTCCACCACAGATATATTTAAAGGTGCAGTAGATATATTAAAAGGTAGGAAATTAGAAACCAGGGTGTAAGATATTACCTGCTGTTCTTGTGCCTCTTGTTCTGCCTGATGAGAAGCTTCAAGTAGGAGCTGCGCAGAACTTTCCTCTTGCACTTGTTCTGGCTCTTGCTATTGCGGTTTAGCCTATGCTAGATTGGTTATCTGATTGAGAATGCCAGCCATATATTTTATTATTTCTACGGTTACCCCTTCAAACTTGTTCTTGTTGCTCAACCTTGTGAACAAATTCTTCTGAGTTGTAGGGGATTCTTCCACTGAGCTGTTAGCAAATCTTGCTTTGTCCTCCTCTGACAGAACATGATTCCTCAAGAGCATTAGAAACCTCGGATAAAAATAATCAACTTTTTGTTCTGCATCTAATCTTCTGCTTTCAGCAGTGCCCATCTTTCTTATAATTTCAATCATGATTAGTTTCCCAAAATTTATTCTTCGGTTATGGGCCATAGAAAATCCAATGACTTGTAGTAGTGTTGATATGTTGTGGAAGTTGGTCTTCATGGTAGGTGCAAAAACTTTAGCTAAAGTGTCGAAGAAGTAATCCCATTCACATGCCAACTGGGATTTTCACAACTTTACCAGGTCTATCGACCCTTAATAGCGAATTGACTGTAAAAAGTGATGGGTTCCGAGGAATAAAACACAGCGGATTAAACGTAAATATAACAAAAATTCGGAACCCAAAACGCAGGATCATGTATAAGTTCGGACTGATTATTGTGAAACGGAATCATACCTTTTCTTGGTCTTGACTTCTACGAACTCAACGGAGATCCTAGCTTTCACGACTTGTGTCTTCTTCTCGAAAACACCTCTATGGTATCCACACGAGCACCTTCAAGAACGTCTCACGATCTTGATTACGGAATGGATGTACTAGCCTCCTTTGATGATTTCGAATTTTGTTCTTTCTGCCTCCTTGCTAATGCTGCCTTTAGGGTTTTGTTTCTCAAAAAACGTCATGCCTCTTAACCCTATTGTAATAACCCATATTTCTGACGTTTGGGATTATTAAGATTTTTGGATAAATTTNGGTTTATATGTTCTTGACTTAGATAATCCTGTCTGTAATATAGAAAACAAACGACTTAAAGTTAATGACTCAAATCAAACATACCTCTGGCATTGTCGTCTAGGCCATATAAATGAGAAACGCATATCCAAATTACATAAGGATGGATATTTGGATAAGTTTGATTTTGAATCATACCAAGAATGCGAATCTTGTTTGCTTGGTAAAATGACTAAAGCCCCTTTCACTGGTAAGGGTCAAAGGGCCACTGAACGTCTGTAGCTAATACATAGTGATGTATGCGGCCCAATGCGTGTGATGGCTAGAGGAGGCTACTACTACTTCATAACATTTA
>QRFB01000493.1:65820-83136 GCA_008931105.1 Oenanthe javanica | reverse complement strand
AGCATCCCAATGAGTCTTGTTTGGACAACTTGTATATCTAGCTAACTTAGACACAGAATATGAAATATCTGGTCTAGTACCATTAGCAAGATATTGCAAACTCCCAATAATCTGATAATATCTTAACTGAGACACAGGAACTCCTGACTTATTCTTGACAAGAGCAGCTTTTGAATCATATGGCGTGCTTGCGATTCTACAATTTGAACAACTATACTTCTCAAGTATAGATTTCTTTATATAATGAGATTGTGACAAGGTTATTCCATCAACTGACTGAGTCAGCTTGATTCCAAGAATCACCTTAGCAGCACCCATATCCTTCATTTCAAAGTGCCTTTTCAAGAAACTTTTTGTCTCATTAATAATCTCAATATTGGTTCCAAACAACAGTGTGTCATCCACATACAGGCACAAGATTACCTTTTCATTTCCTTTAACCTTATAGTAGACACACTTGTCACTTTCATTAACCAAAAAATCCGAAGTCAAAACAGTCTCATCAAACTTTTTGTGCCAGTCTCTAGGAGCTTGTTTCAAGCCATAAATAGACTTGACTAATTTACAAACTTTCATCTCGTTGCCAGAAGCAACAAATCCCTCAGGTTGATCCATATAAATCTCTTTTTCAAGATCACCATAAAGAAAAGCTGTCTTTACATCCATTTGATGGATGATAAGACCATGTACGGAAGCCAATGCTATAAGCATTCGAATTGTTGTCATTCTTGCAACATGAGAGTATGTATCAAAATAGTCAATTCCTTCCATTTGCCTAAAATCCTTAGCTACCAGCCTAGCTTTATACTTATCTATTGAGACATCCGGGTTCATTTTTCTTTTAAAGATCCACTTACATCCTATAGTAGTATACTCAGGAGGAAGATCAACCAACTCCCATGTTCCGTTAGAAACAATAGAGTCGATCTCACTCTTTACAGCGCCTTTCCAGTGCCTTGACTCCTCAGAGTCCATGGCCTGTCGAAAAGTTAATGGTTCGTCCTCGACATTGTAAGTGATAAAATCACTTCCATAGTCCTTGACCACCTTTGCACGCTTACTCCTTCTAGGTTCCTCTACTTCGTTAGGAGTAGAGCTACTAGCAGGATCCACCCCCATATTTGCCATCCTTTCCACATGATCAGGAATGGAACTCGATGTGCGAGTGGGATTATCATCATAAATACCCAGAGGCATACCAGTCTTTATAGGGAACACATTCTCAAATAATGTTGCATCATGAAACTCAACTATAGTGTTTGCCACTATCCCTTCTATGTCAGATTTTAACACTAAAAATCTCATAGCGGTAGTGGTTTCAATATAGCCCAGAAAGATGTAATCAACAGTTTTTTGCCCCACTTTCTTTCTCTTATATTCAGGGACAAGTACCTTTGCAAGGCAGCCCCACACACGAAGATACTTTACACTAGCCTTTCTACCTTTCCATAATTATTATCCTGACAGTAAGTATTCTTTGACAGTGACTTTGATTCAATATTAATATTAAAATAATATTTAAAGTCATAATTAAATTAATTAATCATATAATAAAACTCCTCGTCCAGGTCGCCTCGCGTACGCGAGACGCCGAGACATTCGGCCAAATCGCCCTTCGACCCGACCCGTGGCGTGGTGAGGCGGCGGCGCACGTGTGTGTGTGCGTGCGAGGGCACATTAGTACACCATGCACACTCACATGCCTTAGTAGTTGACGCTACTCTTGCACATATATGTATATAAATCACCCACACCCATATTACATATTCTATGTGGGACAAACACTTTTAACCCATTTCAAACTAGCAATTTTTACTCAATTTATTTATTGATTACACTAAGATATGTCTTAATTCCAAACATGAAAGTTTAAGTCCTCATAGCAAGGAACAACTTCCAATCGTTAGTTTCCGGAAATTACATCAAGAACATA
Source organism: Oenanthe javanica (assembly GCA_008931105.1). NCBI lineage: Eukaryota > Viridiplantae > Streptophyta > Magnoliopsida > Apiales > Apiaceae > Oenanthe > Oenanthe javanica. The sequence continues at coordinate 81,203 of QRFB01000493.1, read as the reverse complement.
TATAAAATATGTCTTAAACTTTCCATTTTCTAACAGTATTTATAACAGAACAACAACATTCCCACCAACATGAACACCGGACCAACTCCTAAACCAACTTGCCAACCAGGGTCTTCTTGAATGTAGGCAACAAAAGTTAAAGAGAGGAACAACATAATACCAGCCAAAGTAACTTTCGGAGGAAGTCGGACTTTTTTCGTTATTGATCGCACCAAAGGCCATGAAAGCTGTTTGTATGCCCCTATCACCTATTGATATCAGTCTGAGAGAGAAACATAAGAAAATCACTTGGATTATAGTTGATTAATACTATATTCTTTTTTCAAGTAATTAAAATACCACCCTAGGTAGAAGTGGGAGTGAATGCGAGATTTGTGCGATCAAGTGGTTGCGTTGATGGTGGGATGCTAAGCTTGTCATCTACTAATCGGGAGTAGTGGAGTTGCACGAAAGCCTGACACCAAGTATAATAAAAAAAAGTTACTAAAATATTAGAATGTAGACCATTAGAAATTAGAAATAGGAGGCCTATACTTACTGTGTCACTTTTGCATTACTATAAGAAGTTTGAAAATAGTAATTCACTGCAACAAAATATTTTAATAATAATCAATTATTTTAGTTGTTAACAATTTTAAAATTAGAAATGGCACAAAAAAATTGAAAAACACATGTTCTTTGCACTAAAATATTTTCCTTGAATTTTAATTATTCATTTTAAAGTTGAAAAACATTAAAAAATATAAAAAATTAAAAATTAATATATATGAGTAGTCAATATATTTGTCTCTAATATTATAATACTAATAAAAGCACAATATATATTATATTATATTAAAAAATGTTGAATAAACTCTATAATCCATATAGCTAATAATAGAATAATATTGAAAAATTGTTGGATGGGTCTATTTTTATATAATTACCTAAAAAACTGGCGCATCACATGAGTTTATTCTTTAAATTGGATTGTTTTTACATAATTCTTTTAAATAACATTTTAAATTTAAATGTAAGATTTATCATTTATTTTTAAAAGTTCATATTTTAACTCATTTATATATTTTCACTAATGTAGAACTCGACTATTTAATTAAACCAATATTGTTACGTTAAATTTCATGATATAAATATTTTACACTTAAAAAGAATTTAATAGATAATATAAATTTTACATATATATATGGTACTATTTTTAAATCAGTTATATATATTAATTTACTATGATAAATATACTAGGGTATTTAAATATGTATAATTTGAAGTTTGGCTTAAATTAATATGTATTATATGCTAGCTTATGTTATATTTATGTTTATACTATTTGATATTTATTTTTTAACACTAATTTTAGTAATTTAAATAAATATAATTAATAAATATACAAATAAACTATATACAATAAATTATTTATATTAAATTAAATTTCAATATTAAATTTTACATATTTATATTTAATTAATTCAAATAAAGTACAATAATCTGGTTATCTAAAATCCTAACGGGTCCTTATGTTTTTAAAAAATTCCTTCAACAATTGAGGATAAAATTAAGGGCTTGTTTGAAAATATCTAAATATTTATTTATTTTTTGCAAAAATATGGTTTTTGCATTAAACTCATTCAACTAAAATAAATTAATCTCAAATGCAATTACGAGTAACTTTATTTTTCCCCAAAAAATTACATTGAATTGCATTTGGTTATAAATTTTATATAAAAAAGTTGTACTTGGTTACTTTTAGTTGCAGACTGTATTTTTGCAAAAAAAAATTAAAAGATAGTAAAATCGAATTTCTTTTTTGAAAAACTAGCATTTTTGATAAACACACTTAAATGGAAATGAAATTAACTAAATTTCTATCAAAACAGCCGAAAAACATTTTACTTCGATTTAATGCCCTTATAATTTTAATGAGTTTACTGTGTTTTCGAGTTTCATTTCATATTTAGCTTTATTTTTATTTTTTTCATGTGATAGTAATTTTCATTTTAGATATGTATAATATTCGTTTTGCTTAATAAAAATAAGATCATGGTATTTTAAAATATAAAATAAAAATTAATTACAAATTTTACAACTTACATTATTTTTTTTGACTAATTTGGTTATATGTGTGAGTATATGTTCTAAAATATCTGGGGTGAGCAAGAATTTTAAGCTAACCAAGATTACGCTAAGCAGCAACTTGAGTTGCAAGTAATTGGAGGAAGTTTCATGTACTGCCACTAGAAGGAAAACTAAAACAGACAACGGTTGTTCCTCGTTGCCTGACACCCTATTTGCTTGTTGAGTATTGAGGCGCCGTCTGATATGCACCTCAGACAACGGTACGCTAACTGTTATCCAAAAGATAGCAAGACAACGCCCCATGTTCTAGACATTGTTGTACAACACTTAGAAACAACAACGATATGTTTAAAAACACTTGTGTGAAATGAAGTTAGTCAAGTGTTTTAAAAATAACTTATGTTCTTGTTCAAGGGTTAAGACAATGGTTACTTAAATAGAAATAGTTGTTTTATCAACATTTACGTAACAATTTTATAAATGAATATCATTGTTGCATAGGTGTGTCCATGGGTATTTTTAGAAACAAATGCAATACATTGAGAGCATTTACACAACTGTTTCTGACTAAGAGACCTGTTATTGTAATTCTATATAGACAAATATTTTCTTAATTTAAAAGTATTGTTAGAACTCTCATATACAACGATTTGTTTATTCTACATACTTGTGTATATTATAGTTAGATAAGAAAATTCTGCATATAAAATGTTGCCTAAATTTATACAAAATGGCTAATTTTAATTTATACATACAATGGTTTTCTTATTTAGAACAATTGTTCTTTGTTTCTTCCCCACCAACTAAAAGACTTGTTCTTGAATGCTTTCTTCCATAACTGCACCTTGTCCTGGATGGTTTTTCACCTTTTCTTTCACTAGAAAAGTCATTATAACAATAGCCAACATTTCTTCATTTGAGGTTGTGGGTTTGGATACATGATCGAGAGATTAATTGTGTTACAGTTTATTTTTGTGCATTAATGGTAGCCACAGGGGAGCAATGACACCTCTACAAGTCCTGAAAGGAAGCCTCTCGGACAATTATCGTGGCCCATTACAGGAATGTATATATATATGAAACACAAACCCTAGTTTCTTGGCTATACGACCATCATACCTTTTGTAACCCTATATATATACTACACACAATCTGCATATAAATAGAAAATATATATTGTAAGAAGAAATAATAATGGAAAGAGAAGAAAAAATCGAGGGAAAGCTTCTTCCATACAATGACAGAGTTGAAGATTTATGAGGATGATCTGATGCCATGGGAGATTGTCAAAGATGATAATCCATATTGGATTACTTATTCTTCAAACAATAAGACTATTTACGTGTTGACCGAGTTAAGAAAGAAGGGAAGTCGTGTGATAAGGCCAAGTGGCTAAGGTTCTTGGACGAGTCAGAACAGCCCTGTTGTAATGAACAAGGCTGGTAATGGTATTGGATACAATAGGCTCTTAACTTTTTATGAAGATAATAATGGCAAGAAGGCTAAGAAGAAGATCGTTGATGGTCAGGATCACTGGATTATGCATGAGTATTCACTCTTTGGGATTGACAATTATGTTCTTTGTAAGATTATAAAGGAAGTTTTTATGTGTCCTGCTAAAACAGCACCGAAACAAGATTTTCACCGTCAAGTGGATGTTGCAGAAATAATCAGCATAGCTTCGGATGTTGAGAGGAAGTTAGGTGGTGGTGATCAAACCTTCACCTTGGATAAGTCTACAACAGATTGAGACAGGAATGGTTGGTCTGCGGAATTAAATCAACTACTTGGAGAAAATATGGATGTGAATGGCAGGAATGCTACATTAATTGATCAACATGGTAGAGCTGATGATTACCATAATCAAACGGAGATCTCATACGATACATGTGGTGGAGATGGATTTGTCCAGGAGTTACCTCTAGTTCCAATAATGTTAGATCCTCAACAAGGGCATGATTTTCCGAATTCTTCATTAGTGGAGGGAGCTGCGGTTGTGCAAGAGGTATCAGCTAGAGTTTCGGGAGAGAATGTAAAAAGAGATGGATCATACAAAGGTTTGGATGGGGCTAGTAAATGCAATATCGTAATTTTAGATGATGATACTACTGATGTTAAGGATGAGCTAATGATAATTCAAGAAGCAGATGCTACTCGAGTTCAACCAATAAATGTCCATGATGAAGTAGATTATACCATGGAATGCGATAAAGAAATTCCGGATGATTTCTAGAATTAAAATAAGAGGACTGATGATCTTGTTGGTTCACCAGCAGACGCAAATTGGGACGGGTAGATGTGATTTTGGATTTCTCATCTCCCGAGTTGCTTTCAACTTTTGCAGGAAGTAACTACATTTTTTACTATCAAACCATCTCAAAAACATAATTTTTTTATATTATATCTTAAAATATAAACAAATCACAAAAACTTATCAAACAGTCATCTGATTTTTCTGACAGCATTTTTTCTACCTGCACTTTGTTCAACAGCACAGTAGTTTTAAACAACAATCTCAAACATAGTCTATCTTGGCACAAAGGTGTTGGAAATCACTGTTAGCGGGATTTGAAGCAAAAATCAAGAATGATCCCATTTGAAAATTTAAAATTCTGATCACGCGATCTGTTTTGATAACCAAAATAAAATTAAAATTAAAAAATTAATAAAAAAATTGAATTTATAATGAAAACTCAATTAATATAATTCAAATTATTTTAATCAAATTATAATCTATTGATAAAGATTACTAAATAATTTGATACAGCAAATAATTCAATTTTTCACCCCGCGAACGACATAAATAATGTTATAACATAATATTCCCGCGACAAAAAATAAGAAGAAATCGTGGCATTTAAATGACACATGTCTGGTGTTTCTTTATAATCTTCGTGGCCCATAAATCAATTCGATTTGTCCATTAATCAAACTATCAAAGTCAGATTCCCCACCAACATTAACAAAAAAAGAAAATTTATCTAATAATTTATCGGGTGGGACATTTTTCCATTTGACCAATGTTCTAAAAGACGAGAATCGGAGTTAGACGGTAAATGTACCGTCCAGTGATTAATTGAGTAATTGGTGATTAATCGGATTGATTAATCAGAGCATTAATTGGAAATAATTTAATTTAATAAATAATAATATATAATTATATTTAAATATTTTCAAATTATTATAAAATTATAATGAAAAAATATCTTATATCATTAATCCATATATATTTAGATGTTAACATTTACGAAAAAATCACTTATCAATAACATTTTAAGTGGTTTATACTTAATAATCATTATTTAATAATTAATCTTACAACCTTATAAATCGTGCGAAACACGGGATGAATGACTAATATTTAGGTAAATTTATTTTTTATATTATATTTTATTGATATTTACTATAAAATTTTATAACGTTAAGAATTTATATTAATATAATATAATATTATTCGTGAGTAGTTGTATAAAAAGAGGTCTATCGGAGGTTAGAGTTTTATGTTATTATACAATGATATTTATATATTAATATTCATAAAATTTAATGATATATTAAATAAAAATTATATGATAAGTAGGATTCTTCAAATAGAAAATATAGAATATATATAATTTAAATATATATTATCCGTGAGAAGTTGTATAAAAGGAGGATTATCGGGGGTTAGAGTTGTATGTATGATATATATTCTTTTTAAAATTAGATTTTATTTAAATTGAATGGTTAAAATCGTTTCTATGGTTCATCTAAAATTGGACGGTTAGAATCTTTTTTATGGTTCAGCTTTGACCAAAACTTTTAATCTTTCAGCTATAATAATATAGTATAAAATAATTATTACATAATATATCATATAATTATTAGCAATTTGAGAGAGTATTTAAAATTTATTAAGTATTTAGGGTCATACAACCCATATTTATTGTAAATTTATAATAAAAATATATTAGTTAATAATTTTTTTAAAATTTTAATTTTTTTAAAAATAAAATAATTTTTACTGATTTTGACCGTGTCAACCGATTTTTGACCGTCTCGACCGATTTTTTCCGTATCGACTGATTTTTGACCGATTTTAAAAAAAAATATCTTTTAACCCAATTTCGATTAATCGAGACGGGACCCGACCGTCTTGCCGATTAATCGGCTGATTAATCAGTAAAACGACCGTCTTTTAGAACACTACATTTGACAACTAAATATTAGAAAGAAATGGGGACCTCTGAACTTGACTAATGGGACCAAACAAGTAATCCAAATCGATGCTATCGAAGTTTCCTAATCAAATATTTTGTCACTTCACCCATTTTAAAACCGTTTTGCATATTCTATTACTCATTTACGGTCTTTTTGCTATTGTTGTTACAGATAACAACATCAGCTTTTTGGTGAAAAACGGGTAGAAAGGTGTTTGGTTACTTCCAAAAGTTGCTGTTTGAAAAACCATTTTTGATCAAAAAGCTGCTGTTAGAGAAAACATATCACCCATGCTTTTGGAAAAAGCTTCTTTTCAGCTTTTACAAAAAATAATTATAAGTTTTATCATCAAAACTTTTCAAAAATATTATTTTTTATATTATATCTCAAAATATGCATAAATAAAAAAAATTATCAAACAATCATCAAATTTTTTTGACAGAACCTTTTCTACCGGCACTTTTTTCATATCACATCAGTTTTGAACAGCAATCCCAAATGGAGCCTCATATTCATAAAATATTTATCTATCTTTATGTTTGTACCAGATTTTTCAATTGTCAAGACATGACGACTGAGGAAAAAAGTTGACGTTTCGACATGAAGAGACTCGACGACTGTAAACTAACATGACAGAAGCGGAAGGACGCCAAGACCAAGTCTTTTGATCATATTATTGGAGTTGGATTTCTACACGTCTGACATCAATAAGTTGTTGTCGACATCAAGGAAACAGTTGAGAAAACTCGACGTCAACTTGAGTTGACGCGACGGGAACATGGCAATTCGATGACAACGTGGCAGAAGCATGAAATAGTCAAATAACCGTCCTAATTTTTAGGAATGAGTTAACATCTTATCACTAAAAGATAGGATCATGGAGGATTAATTTCCTACATGCTAGGCACGTGCAAATGGGGATAAATACTACCATATATCAATACATTATCAAGAGATACACAAGATACATCACATTATACTTCAACTCAATGACAACTACTTATCTCAAGTGTACTTTTCGTCTAGAGCATAGTTTCCCAATTTTATTCATTGTATCTTCATCTCCATCTCTTGTAAACATTTATACATTGTTCTAGTGGATTACATTTGGCAGAGAAAGGTCTCACCCGTGGTTTTTTACCTCTCAACGGGGGTTCTTCGTGTCACCAATCGCTTATGTCTTGTTCTTACTTTGTTCTTGTCGATTTCTATTTGTTCTTGTTTTACACTTGTTCACTCGAATTAAATACATCTGAAATCAATTAGACTTAATCTTTAACCCTCAAAATTTTACCAAAATAGTTTGGCGCTGTTTGTGGGAAACTGATTAAGGATTTAAGTGATTTTCGGTGACACACTAGACGATGGCCGATGATCCTCAACATGCAGGCCCTTCAAATCAAGGTGATGATGGAGAAATGATTTCATCCATCAAGAATTTGTACGCAGACATGGATGCCTTGAAATCGGAGAATGAAAACCTAAAAAGAGAGCTGACTACAATAAAGTCCAATAACAAGACTGATACGCGACACACCGTATAAAGTGTCATCTGACGACTGAATATGGACGAGATCGCTGATGACGAACCACAAAACAAAGAGAATGATCTTGTGATTGACATTGAAGGTGACGAAAACACAATCACTAATAACACACATGACAGACGACAGCCGCACATCGAGACGGCGGATGAACGAGAGGCAGAACGTGAGAAGTCTTGTAGATGGTTGAGACACCGGACCTCTAGGTCGCATGGGCAGATGCTAGACTCCGTCAAGTTGGAATTATAAGAGATGAGGGAGCTGATTCAGAGGATCCCGGGTGTCCCAAAGCCTTTGGAGAAGGCGACACCAACAAGTTACGCAGATTCACCATTTTTCGAAGACATCACTTTGATCGAATTTTCAGTCCCTAACATGAAAATATATGACGGCACGACAGATCCTCAAGAACACATTACTCAATACAAGCAGCGAATATTTACGGTTCCCATACCAAAGCAGTTGAGAGAGTCGTGTATGTGTAAGGGGTTCGGTTCGACGCTATCGTGACCATTACTACAGTGGTTCGTGGGCCTGTCTAGCGGAAGCATATGCTCTTTTTGCTGATTTAGTCGACGCCTTCAACTTGCAGTTTTCCTCCAGCAGACAATTTGAGAAGACAACTAGTGACCTGTACCGTGTCGTCCAAAGGTACATGGAACCACTGAGAGACTACTTGACAAGATTTAACATGGAAAATATGGTGATTACCAACTGCAACATACCGACGACTATTGAGAGAGAATCTAAGATAAAACTTGGAGAGAGAACTTGAGCAAGGATTGAAGGGATTCACTCCAAGTTCAAGAGATTTTATCAAGTTATATCTTCTTAACTCTATACTCTTGTAACCATGGTTTTCAATATTACTATATGTTTGTTTTATTTCTTTGTTATGAGTAAATAATTCTCTAATCTGGGGATTAGGTAGTACATTGGTTTGAGATGTTTGTTTAATACTGTATTGTGATTTCTATGTTTTGTTGATCTGTCATACAACGCTTAACACAATTATAGGAGTCATGAACCTTTAATTGTATCCGTAGGGGTTATTAACGAATTGATAGAGGAGTTGTAATTCTAGTTCATGATATGATAGACATAAATCAAATATTTAATTGGGATATTAATATGTGATTTATGAGACTGGAAATCCTTGTGGCTTGATAGTTTATAGTTGTATTTTAATTGATCATGTGAGTGACGGTTAAGGGACAATTGTAAGTATTATATTGTATCTTGGGAGAGAACATTATAAACTTTAGAAGGATTATTTTTAGAAGAGTGAGAGACTTGTATGTCATAATTGATAGACAATCATCAATTCCAATGAAATACCCTATTTCCTGGATTGATTTTTATCATCATTAATTTAACAATTTTATTTGCTTATTAATTTAATTTAGTTTATACACAAAAATCCAAAATCATTCTTCTAAACTTTTAAATTATAAGGAATAGAAGACTTGAAATTTATATTGATAACAGTCCTTCCCTGCGAACGATACCCTCCTAACGATTATAACAAGCAATCTAGGAAATAGGGTTCTTCATTGGCAGTGATGAATGTCTATCAATTGTGACATACAAGTCTCTCACTCTGCTAAAAACAATCCTTTTAAAGTTTATACTGTTCTCTCCCAAAATACAATATAATACTTACAATTGTGCCTTAACTGTCACTTTCATGATCAATTGAAGTACAACTATAAGTTATCAAGACCCAAGGATTTTTAGTCTCATAAATCACATATTAATCTCCCAATTAAATATTTGACTTATGTCTATCATATCATGAACTAGAATTACAACTCCTCTCCCAATTCATTAATAATCCCTACAGATACAATTAAAGGTTCATGACTCCAATAATTGTGTTAAGCTTTGTATGTTAGATCAACAAAGCATAGAAATCACAATACAATATTAAACAAACATCTCAAACCAATGAATACTACATAATCCCCAGATTAGAGAATTAGTTACTCATAACGAAGAAATAAAACAAACATATATTAATACTGAAAACCATGGTTACAAGAGTATAGAGTTAAGAAGATACAACTTGACAAAATCTCTTGAACCTGGAGTGAATCCCTTCAATCCTTGCTCAAGTTCTCTCTCAAAGTTCTCTTTTCTCTCACTCTAGGTAATACATGGCCGCCACTAATTATCTTACAAAACCTAATATATAAGTGTTTTAATAGTTTCCAAGAAAATAAGACTCACTTTCCTAAACGAGATAGAATTGTAATACAAAATTGGTAGTCAGCTGTCCAGGCCTATTTCTGGGCTTCTCCACTTGAAATATGTGTATTGGACCACCTCTAAATTATAGATTTTTTATTATCTTCATGTGAGCTGTAAAATCACCCAATTCTGACTTCTACAACTCAAGTTATGGCCCTAACAGTGAATCGTGTGTAAGCTGCCCATCAAATCCGAATTTAATTTAATCAATCTCCAAATTGGACTCTTTATTCTCCAATTCTTCCAAGTTTAGGATTATCTTGCTTCCTACAATAAAACATTAAAACCTAATTAATAAACCTCCAATTAATGTAAAATATAATAAATATGAGAAATATATTTATATAAAATATATATAAATATATACTCTATCAAACATCCCTACACTTATCATTTTGCACGTCCTCGGGCAAATAAAAGAACTAAAAACTATCATAAATAAATAACACCACTTTTATAGATGGCACGATTGCATTGAGCATATGCAACAAGCCGTTAAACCCCTAGGCTGCCCTAATAGGACGAGTTGTGTCTCGTGAGGGCCTGTAGTGAATGTACCCACAAAATCCATCTAGCGCATATAAAGTCGTATAGATGACAATGAAAGAAAATGCAAAGGATCCCAAACATAATAGTGTACGTCAAGTCAGCAATAACCTTCCACATATGTAACAAATTTAAGACTTATCAAGCTCACACCATAATATCAACACATAGTAAATACAAGTACAGAGCGTGCGTGTGTGCTTAATAAAAAAACATGTTCTATAAACTAAGAATATATACACACAAGTTTTAAGATGACAAATCATGTGAGTTAATAGCTCCCAAGTTGATTACTAGAATAGATCTTAAACACTTTATTACTTAGACCTAGCCATCATTCAAGTTAAACAAGGGATCTTTATGCCTTCTTTTATTGCTACAAGCTATCTTTTTATTGATCAGTCAAAGGTCGGGACGCTTCTCAGGGTAAGTGACTTACGACCACTATTAGACTTCACTAACTCATAATCTTTTTTTTAGTAAAGTAATTCTCAAGTAACCAAGGGCAGTGAAAAATCACCAAAAAATATTTATTTCTAGTACATTTGCACTTAATATCAACACAAGTACATGGCTCGTCCCTTTCATATGACATTGAATTTGCCACTCATTGATCTCAAAGGGGTACCTGATACTTTGCTTGTAATTTTTTTCCGAAGAAAACACTTATACCCCACAGTTTCACCCAACTTTAAGCATTTATGTACTAGGCTCAAAAGGGAATAGTGAAAATTCTAATCATCAATAAGTAACTACCCCTCAAAACACAAGTATGTCTAAGTCTCAATTCAAAGAGCATAATAATTTTGTGTAAAGTAATAAGCTCTGCGCAAGTGAAATTATGCATATAATATTATTAAATGATAACAAGATATAATAAAAAATAAGATACACATAATATCATCATAGGTTACTGACTTACTACTACTAAAAATATGATCATGTTATATTATGTAATAACTCGATAAATTTAACATGAATCCAACTAAGCATGCAATTCAAAAAAATTCATTTAACTATTTTATAAGGCTAGAATTATATTTCGGTTTTTAAATTCTTTTAATTTTTTTGTGATTTTTAAATTTTTTTATAAATACACATATATTACAATATTGAGAACACACATCCTCACACTTAAATGATTCATTGTCCTCAATGAATTGCTAAAAAGAACTATTAAAATAACTAATATACAAAGACAAGTTAGAAATACTCCCCTAAGGCAATTTCATGAAGTGGCTCTCGAAGATTACCGCGATGGCGGTTGAGAAAAGTGAAACTTCATGTAGTCGAACATCTTTGTCAACTGGTTTTTCTGGTCTAGAATCTCTGCACGAACAACTCCAATATCTGCTTTCAATTCCTGAAAATGACTCTCTAACGTAGTTACTCGATTTATCAAACACTCACCAGCAGCCTCTAATAGGGGCACCTCATCTCGTGTCTCTACAACTGGTGCAACCGGTACTGGAGACACCTGCTCAGGAGGTATGATCTCATAATTCTCCCCTACTCGCCTTATAAATCGCATTGTAACCAAGCATAGAAGTTCAAGGAATTTGCCCGGAGACATAGTTAGCTTTTGGGGGCAGTGATCAAGAATTTTAAAATGCTCAGCAATCATGGTGACAAAGCAACCCATCATTGTTGGACCCTCATGAGATATCACCTCCTTGATACATCTACCAAGTTCAGGAACAAAATCCACTGGTTTTCCTCCGTCAATACAATATAAAGTAGCCAATTCAAGTTTTGATACCATGCCAATACTCCTACGACCAAATAGAGAGTATGCGAACAATTTATATATATACCGATAAGAAGGATTAACAATCTTAGAAGCCTTGGAGCATCGACCAGAATAAACTGTAGAATTCCTCATAGTAAGATTTTTCCAAAATAACTTGCTCCTTGCTCTTTGTAAGTTTTGGAAGTTCAGGCACTAGATATCTCCATCCATATATGTCGATTAACTTGGTTTCATCGAGTTCATATACATTGCCCAATAACCGAAAGTGAAACGAAAGATTTTCCCCTACACGAGACTTTTCATCAAGATCATCAAACTCAAAGGTACTTAAGAATTCATATACCAGCTCAGCATACATCGGAGAATTCAGAGTAAGCAACCATTCCCAACCAACATCCTTCAGCAACTTAGTAACATCAGCTAATAAACCAATATGTTCAAGTGCCTTTGTATCTGCATAACGGTTATGAAGTACACCACGACGAGCAAACTCATCATATTTTTTTCGTTGCTCAACAGTGAGATACTTGAGTTAAGATAGATTTTCCAATCTAGAATTAGACTCATGGGATTGTGGTACCTTAACTGATTTCATTGGTGCAACAGATTTATGCTTTTTATTACCCAGAGATTCATTATTTTTCTTCATGGGCTCAGCCTTTCTCTTGAGTGGGATAAGTTTGGCCTTAATCGTTCTTTGTGGCAATTAATCAAACACGTAGCGTGCAGTTGTGTATTATATAAGAAACCAACAAAATACACAATCAGGTGATGGAAATACGTGACTGCCACAATCAATGAATTCTAATTTTGACAACGATGATGAGCTTGTGAACAAGTTTCTGTTAGACCATATTGTAGTTTGAGCGTGCTGCAACTTTTAGATGTGGGCACACAAGTCTTTGCTTATACCCCTTATTATAACCTAGTATTAAAACACATATACAATATAATAATATATTAAATATATAAGACTCATATTAGATATATATATATATATATATATATATATATATATATATATATACATACATACATATAAATAAATTATTATGAAAATAAAACAAGTTATACAATATAAATACATATATTATATATATTAGATAGGTAATGTTATAAAAATAGTAATTTTATAAATATATTATAAAAATACATATAATATAAATAATTAATGTACATAGATAAGTATATACAAATAAAAGAAACACAAAAGTACAAAAAAGGAAAACAATCTATACATATATATATAATTACATAAATAAAGTATATAATAATAATAATAATAATAATAATAATAATAATAATAATAATAATAATAATAATAAGGGGTAATAGACATAAACACTCGTGTGTAGAATATCTATTGCAAGGCATGGACACACCAAACATTAGCATGCCCATGCCAAATAGTGCAAGCACTACCGTAGCTTCAACCAACCCCTACATGAGAGTGCTAAAATAGAGCATGATCATGCTATATCATTGTAATAACCTGAAATTTTAAGAGTTAAAAATAATAATAATTCCAGTGAACAGTGTTTTTGTAAATGTCGAAACTTAAAAGATTTCGAAGTCGTATTATTATTATATATATGGAAGAAATAAGTGAATGTAAGTCGTATTGCTTTTCCAACAAAGTTTCAATTCTGCTACTAGTTTTGTGCAGAACGAGATATTGGAGCGTACGCGACTTCTGTGAAATTTCAGAGGTGTATGACTTGAGGATATTTGTAGTATATTCTATTAAGTCAACGTATATAATAAATATGAGACTTCTTATTAAATTAGTTCCATAAAATATATTTAAATTCCTTTCGGAAGCCAGAACAAAGTTTGAGAAACGGAGAAGTGAATAGTGTTTCTGCGAGAAAATAGTTTCGTAAATTCTCGAAATAATTAAAGAGTATTAATTTAATCATTCTAGAATATATTAGAATCATAAAATGAGATTTTAAGTTTTAAAACTTAGGTGGGACGAAAGAAAAGAGAACGAGAATGAGAGATTTAACTGTTGTCGGGAAACTGCGCGGTTAATACACAAACCTTTTTAATAACAAGTCTTCCACCACACACCACACAAAAATCAATTTTTACTTTTTTCTTCATTTTGAAGAACCTCAGCCGAAGCTTCATGGCNAAAATCGCTTTTTACTTTTTCATTTCTTCACCTTGAAGAAAATCAGCCGAAGCTCCATTGTGGGGGGAAGAAAAATTTCATAACTTTCTCATTTCTTGCTTAATCAATGAGTTTGGTAGCTTAAATCGAAGGTATAACACTCATCTTGCTTCCTCTTGATTCTTACAAGCACCCATCCATCAAATCTTTAGCTATGATTCAAAGAAGATGAACATGAATAGTGTTTTGAAAAATTAAAAATTTTATTTTATTGATTCAATCTTTTCTTTGGATTAGTCGATGATTGTTATAATATATAGATGTTGTGGGTAGTGTGATTTAAACTTTGTGAATCCTAGAAATAAATGAATTGATCCATTGATTCTAGAGTTTATTTTTTTATACTTGTCTTATTTTTGGAGCTTGAGATTGTGTAANAAATAAGCTTGGTGAGTCCTAGAAACACATGATTTGATCCATTGATTCTAGAGTTCATTTTTCATACTTGTCTTATTTTTGGAGCTTGAGATTGTGTAATGTTGTATTATAAAGATGGTTGAGTTGTTGTGTTGCTTGGTTGAGTGAATTGAAGTAGTTAGAAATGGAAAACGTTGTAAACACAAACGTCGTAATGCCCAATTTTCCTAAGCTGTCAACTGTTGTCCAAAACCCGAAGGGGATTTTTCTTGTTCTTGATTAGTGATTGAATTTTTTGCGTAGAGGATAGTGTCTAGATCGTTTGCGCGCTAATTTTGCATCATTTGGAGTTACGAGTCAAAAGTTATGACCGATTTACTAAAGGTATCGCATAACTTAGAAACCATGTTAATAACCAACTTTGAGGCTATCATCAAAGTAGCTAGGATGCTTACTTTCATGTGAAACTTTTATCGAAGATACTAGGGAT
>QRFB01000493.1:0-54246 GCA_008931105.1 Oenanthe javanica | reverse complement strand
TGCCTTGTCTTCATTTCTTCCTGATTTCTGTGTAGGCGTAGTATTATTTAACTGTCATGTTCTAGTGTTGAGTTATCACGATTACTATTTATACAGCTTCGTAATCTCAAACACTAAGTCAGTTAGTGGCGCCTATACAAGGCAACCAATGTATAGGCGCAACAAAGCATTCTTGGCGTAACAATAACTCCAAGGCGCAACAAACATATTTGTGGCTCCTACACTCTACTAACACTCTTGCAGGCGCAACAAAGGACATATACATTGTTGGAAATCAATTTCCAAAAGTCTACAGAATATATATGGGTTAAATCAATATAGACAATAAGTATTCATTCATCTTCAATAAAAGACATACAGACGAGAGCTCCATTAAAGACATACATTTATTTCACCCAACTGTATATCTGTTGTAATATTGTTTGAACCCATTGAAGCTAATCATTTGATTAGAAGTGTAGCACCTCAGGGATTTAATAATACATGTTATTTCCCTGAACCTTGTGTTTCAACTACTGTCATTTTCATATATCTAAAACATAAACACTTAATCCGCATTTAAACGAAAAATCTACCATATCATATTCAACCCCCCCCCCCTCTATGATGATTTTGGACCTAACTGGTATCAGAGCTTGTTGATTNCTCTGATACTTGGATCCTTTGTGATTAGTTGACTGTCTTCGTCTTGATTCCTGTTTGGTGTTTAGTATTTACTTCTCTTTATTAGTTAGAGTTGAGTTGCCATCTAATTATTACAAATAGGCCTAGTCATATGCCTTTCAAAGTGCATTTTTAGATCTAGAAAACTTTATATTGAAATTTCTTTATTTTTAAAGAAAATTCAATTTCGAATTTTTTAAAGATTTTAAATACACTAATTTTAAAAAGCTATAAATCATCAAGAATTCGAATAAAAATTTTATTTTACGAAATTCAATTTTTATTTGAATTAATTTTAATTTTTGAAAAATTAATTATTTCTTGAGATTTAAAAATTTTCACAACCATGAGTACCCAAGAACTTAGTAGCATCAAAATCCCAGCCTTTGATAAAAATAAATACATTTTATGGAAGAAGAAGATGTCCACTTTCATTAAATCAGCTAATTCTCAATACATGGGTATTTTGGAAAATGGACCCTATGTACCTCAGAAACTGACACCAGAAACAGTCTCAGATGACATCGAACGGATTTCTCAAGGATTTACCCCAAATGATCCTTCAGAGTACACTGACACTGACAAAGATCGAGTTGCATGGAATAATCATCTTCAATGTATCCTAATGGATTCACTGGACACTACAATGCTGAATCAAGTGATTAATTGCACCAGTGCCAAATAAATATGGGATATGATTGATCTGCTAATGGAAGATACATTAGAAGTGAAGGAGAACAGGCTGGATATTCTTACCTCGCAGTATGAAGCGTTCAAGTCACTACCAGGAGAAAGTATCACTCAAGTCTTTGAGAGATACAACAAATTGTTGAATGACTTGTCACTGAATGGGAAGGCCTACTCACGTAGGGAGATCAACAGGAAATTCATGTTGACACTACCAGCACACTTGGAACACAAAATCTCTTCCATCAGAGAGAGGAGTGACATAAATGACATGTCTATTGAAATTTTATATAGGCAGCTCAAGACTCATGAAATAGATCAAGAGCAGAGACAAATCATTTATGGGTCAGGTACAGTGGACAGTAAGAATACAGCACTGTTGAAGACTACAACACTTATAGCCAAGGATTTTACTGTCACAGAGACCAACACAGTGAAGCCTGTTGTTGAGAAAGAAGAGATTCTAGAAGCTGAAATTTCAGAGAATGCTCAAGCAGGTGATGAAGATGACTTCTACTCAATGGAAGAACTTGAACAATTAGAAAATAAGACAATGGCCTATATGGCAGGAAAGTTCAAGAACATCAGGTTTAGGAGGAACTCTAAGTACAAATTCAAGAGTAACTCAAGTTATAGTGGTTCCAGTTTCAGAAACAGCAACCGAGGTGGTTCGTCTTTAGGGTCTTACATCAAAGGAGGTTATAAGACGGGGATGGTAGACCACA
This sequence comes from Oenanthe javanica, assembly GCA_008931105.1. Taxonomy (NCBI): domain Eukaryota; kingdom Viridiplantae; phylum Streptophyta; class Magnoliopsida; order Apiales; family Apiaceae; genus Oenanthe; species Oenanthe javanica. The sequence continues at coordinate 52,171 of QRFB01000493.1, read as the reverse complement.
GTAAGTTCAAGTGTTATAATTGTGATGAACCTGGGCATTTTGCTATAGAATGCTGGAAGCCTAAGCAAGAAAAAGAAAGAAAGGAGTCGTATGAAGAACTCAAGCAAAAGTATAATGCACTGGTAAAGAAGCATCAGGGCAGAACTTATATAGCCGAGGGAAAGTGCTGAGATTACTCAGACAATGATGAAGAGGAGACATATGGAAATGTTGCACTAATGGCAGACTCTTCAGAGGTATCACCTCAGTCATCCAAGGTATCATTTATTTCCACAGTTGACATGTCTAATTCTGATTACAAGAAAACTGTAGAAGATCTTAGTGTAGAAATGTTTAACATTCACACAAGCATGTTTGCATCTGAAGAAGAAAATGTTAAACTAGTTCTAAAGAATAAAATGCTAGAAGCTTAAAACGAAGAATTAGAGCTTGCAACCAGGAAGTAGAAATTGCACTTAGGAATAAAATTTCTGAGTTAGAGCTAAAACTTAAGGCTTATAAGAAATCTGCTAATCTTGTTAAGTAGGCAATAGATAAATAGGTCATAGGTCAGAAAACAGGAATATGATTTGACTATGATAAAAAGGCAGGAAAGAGACATGTGGAATCAAGTGCTGAGGAAAGTTCTATGAAGCAAGACATTCCACATGTGTTAAAAAAATGTTGCTAAGCCCTTATACAAGAAGTTTGTCATCGAACCCCTAGATGAAGAACAGATTCTAATGAAAGAATAAATTCTTGTTGAGGATCAAAAAAAAGAGGAAGAAAGTAAAAAGGAGTTGCCTAAGAAATCTGTAAAAATTGTAGAACCTAAGGAATAGATTAAAAGTGATTTAGGCAACAAGAATGAAAAGAAGAAAGCTAACAGAAATGGCAAGATAGGTATTAATAAGAAAAATGATTATGCCTACTCTCCAAAAGCTATTAGAAAAGTTTGTAATAATTACAATTCTACTGGTCATCTTACGCATGTATGCAAAAAGATAAAAGTAGTAAAAGAAGAAACTTCTAATATGCCTGCCATGCCTGCCATGTCTATCTCTCATCAACCGTGTGGTAAAGTAGGATGCATGCCATGTGCTTTCAACATCATGTTTGCATACATAAAGTTAATGAATACTTCATCTAGTACTTGCATGAATACAGATGTGAACATGAATAGAAAGCATGTTAGGGCAAAGACTGCTAGTCCTCCTAAGTCTAGGAAAGAAGCCCATGTCCCTAAGCCTAAAGACACTCCTGTCAAGGCTAAACCAAAGGCAATGACAGAGTCGATGAGAAAGACAAGGACCAGAAAATTTCTGCAGTTAAATCTGCTTACTTATCTAAGCCTCTTGGACCCAATCAAATTTGGGTGCCAAAGAAGAAGTAATCAATCTGTGGTTGCAGGGTATAGCAAAGAACAAGCGTGTCATGCGGATTCTCGACAACGGTTGTTCAAGGCATATGATTGGTGATAGAGCCCTGCTATCAGATGTGATTGAGAAAGCTGGCCTGATAGTGACTTTTGGAGATAACATCAAGAGATTCACAATGGGATATGGTAATCTGGAAATTGGCAATGTTATCATTGAAAATATCTCTCTTGTGGACGGATTAAAGCACAACCTTATAAGTATCAGTCAGTTCACTGACAAGGGCTTCAAAGTAACATTTGAGAAAGAAAGATGTGCAATCCAAAATAGGAAAGATGCAAAGCTTGATCTTCAAGGAGTGAGAAAAGGGAATCTCTTTATAGCTGACTTATTCTCTGCAAACAAAGGCGAAGTTCAATGTTTTTACAGCAAAGCTTCAATAGAGGACAGTTGGTTATGGCATAAGAAACTTTCACACCTAAACTTCAAGTCAATGAACTCTTTAGTTAAGAGGGAATTGGTTAGAGGTTTACCTGAGATGGAATTCTGTCAAGAAGGTTTATGTGAAGCATGTGAAAAGAGGAAGTCAAAGAAAGCATCTCACCGAAGAAAAGTTTCTTCAGACATTACTGAACCACTGCAACTTCTGCATATGGATTTATTTGGTCCAGTAAATGTCATGTCCATGTCAAGGAAGAGATATGCACTAGTATTTGTAGACGACTACTCCAAGTATAAATGGGTGTTGTTTCTATCCATAAAAGATGAAGCCCCTCAGACAATCATTGATCACATAAAGAAGATAGAGTTAGAAGCTGGTTTGCCTGTCAGGAAAATTAGGTCTGACAATGGAATAGAGTTTATGAATTTAACCCAGAATGATTTCTATATTGAGAAAAGGATTTCAAGACAATACTTAGCGCCCAGAACTCCACAGCAAAATGGACTGGTAGAAAGGAAGAACAGAACTCTAGTTGAAGCAGCAAGGACAATGCTGAATGAAGCTAAGTTACCTCTATACTTCTGGGCTGAAGCAGTCAACACAGCTTGTTACACTCAGAATCGAACCCTGGTAAATAAAGATCATGATAAGACTCCGTATGAGTTGATGGCAAACAAGAAACCAACACTGAAATATTTTCATGTGTTTGGAGCAAAGTGCTTTGTACTGAAAGATGATGAGCATCTAGGAAAGTTCGAATCCAAGGCTTATGAAGGCATATTTCTTGGCTACTCTCTGGAATCTAAGGCATACAGGGTTTATGTGGTTGATCACAACAAAGTCATTGAATGCATGAATGTAACTTTCGATGATCTAATGCTCCCAAGTCTACAAAGAACAGACGACACTGAAACTCTGGAGTTTGAAAATATGAACTCGGATGTAAGTGCATTAGAATCTGAAGCTGAAATAGAAAATCAAGTACCAAATGAGAATATCAACAATGATGATTCTGACCCTAGTAGTGGAAACAGTGGAAGATTCACAGAAACTACTAGTAGTGGCAGAGAATCTCATTCTCAACCAAGCAGTAGCTCAGGGGGAGCAACAGAAGAATCTACTAGCAGGACTCAGCACTTTAATGATTATCAGGATGAATCTTCTAGGGCAAATCTGCCTAGACATAGGGTATGGAGTAGAGCTCATCCCTTTGAGTTGATTCTAGGAGATCCAGATGCTAGAGTCGAAACTAGACATGCTTCTCAGAATGAATGTTTATTCTCTGGTTTTATCTCTGAAATAGAGCCAAAGAAAGTGGAAGAGGCATTGGAAGATCCAGATTGGGTAATAGCTATGCAAGAAGAACTCAATCAGTTTCAGAGATAAAAAGTTTGAAAGCTGGTACCTAGGCTAAAGAACAAGTCTATAATTGGCACAAAGTGGGTATTCAGAAATAAACTGGATGAAGATGGCATTGTTACGAGGAACAAAGTCAGACTGGTTGCTAAATATTATTCCCAAGAGGAAGGAATGGATTATGATGAAACACATGCACCAGTGGCAAGGCTTGAAGCTATCAGGATGTTTCTGGCATTCGCAACACACTCCAATTTTAAAGTTTATCAAATGGATGTGAAGAGTGCATTCCTGAATAGGGAGCTTGAAGAAGAAGTGTATGTGAAATAACCCCTAGGGTTTGAAGATCCAGAATTTACAGATTTTTTATACTTTCTCTTCAAGGCACTCTACGGCTTAAGCAAGCACCTTGAACATGGTATGACACTCTATCTTTATTCTTACTTGAAAATGGTTTCACTAGAGGTGTCATAGATAAGAATCTATTTCATAAAATGCATAAAAATGACATGATATTAGTATATGTATATGTGGATGACATTATATTTAGTTATACTAATGATCAGTTGTGTAGTATATTTGCTAAGCTAATGTAGAGTAGGTATGAAATGAGCATGATGGGAGAGCTGAATTACTTTCTTGGACTCCAAGTAAGCCAAAGGAAAGATGAAATCTTCATCTGCCAGACCAAGTACATCAAAGATTTATTGAAGAAGTGTGGTAATGAAGATACATCAACAGCCAAAACCCCTATGGCAACTGTCACTAAACTTGATCAAGATGAACTTGGTAAGAAGGTAGACATCACAAGCTATAGAGGTATGATCGAATCATTACTTAACTGCAAGTAGGCCATATATTATGTTTTCTACATGTTTGTGTGCTAGGTTCTAGTCTAACCCTAAGGAATAACATCTTATAGTTGTTAAACGGATTTTTAGGTATCTTAATGGAAGTCCGAATCTTGGAATTTGGTACCCTAAGAATACAGGTTTTGACCTTGTCGGCTATACAGATTCTGATTATGCAGGTTGTAGGATTGATAGGAAAAGTACATCAGGGAATTGTCAATTCTTTGGTAGAAGATTGGTGTCCTGGTATAGCAAGAAGCAGCACTCAGTTGTAATGTTGACAGCTGAAGCTGAATATGTTGCTGCTGGAAGCTGCTGTGCACAAATTCTGTGGATAAAGAACCAACTTCAAGACTATGGACTCTTGCTGAGCAAAATTCCAATATTCTGTGACAACATAAGTGCCATGGCCATCACAAACAATCCTGTTCAACATTTAAGTACCAAACACATTGATATCAGGAATCATTTCATTAGAGAGCATGTCATGAATGGTACTGTAGAGTTACATTTTGTACCTACATAGCAGCAAATTGTAGACATCTTCACTAAACCACTAGATGAAATCACTTTTACTAGACTGGTTTGTGAACTTGGGATGTTAAATTCTACTAACTAATTAGTTAGTAATCTAAAACTGTAATTTGAACCTGGTAAATTCACTAGTTAATTAATATTAATATTTTTAGGACTTGTGAATTTATCTACCAAATTATTTTCTAGTTAATAGGATTAAATATTAGATAAATACCTTGTGCATGCCTGCTAATTTTATTAATCTGGTATTTAATTTTAATCTTAGAAAATATTTAAGTGCTTGTATTTAATTGATAAATTCTTGACACTTATATATTTAAATATTATTATTTGAAATTACTTTAAATAAAAAGGATGAATATTTATATTTATTATTATATTTAAAATAAAAGTAAAATAATAAAAAGCATAATTTATTTATGTTAATAATTTTAACAATTAATGTTATTATTGTTATTATTGTTATTAATAAATACTTTGTGAAATAATATTTGTGAGTAATTAGTTATTATTGATTAATTTTAAAAATTATTCATAAATATTATTTATTTAAAAATAGTAAAATCTATGAACACTTGAAATTGTACAAGTACTTTGTGGCGCCTAAAATTGTTTAGTGGCGCTTATACAGTGCACCCACTATATATGCGCAACTTTTTTACCCACAAGTACTTGGGATTATTTTTGTGTAAATTCAAGTGGCGCCTATAGATTTTGTTGCGCCTACACAGTTCTTACACTGTAAAGGCGCAACAAAACACTTAGGAAGATTTTGGATGTTTTGTTGCACTGATAAATTTGGTGGCGCCTACACAGTGAATACTCTGTGCAGACACAACAAAAATTCATTAGCAAGTTTTGTTGCGCCAGTATTGTTTGTGGCGCCTACACAGTGCAAGCACTGTGTAGGCACATCATAAGTACTTAGCAACTTTTTATTATTTTTGTGGCGCCAATAAATAGGTGTGCAAGGGTTTTGTTGCGTTCTTTTTTATACATACACAGTAGACACACCACTGTAGGCGCAAGCAAATAACTCAAATCCACCATTTTTAATCGAACTAAACTAAGTCATTTTTTCTCCATTTTTTAATCTGAGACTAGATTTGTGAACCCCGCATTCAAGACTATAAGTTGCAAGTGGTCCCATTGACTGTGGTTACGTTTATAAAATTCTCATTTTTTCAAAAACTAAAACTAATTGACTGGGGCTTTTATTTATTAAAATTGATTAAAAATTGCAATAAAATTAAAAGCGTGCGTAAAATTACTAGGAGATCAACATATAATTATTTCACGGAAATCCAAGTAATTGTTTTTAATAAGGGTTTGGTTCATAATTTACTAAAATTATTCAATATTAATTAGTAATTTTAATTTGTAAAAACTATCTCTCAATTTAATAAAATGACAAGTAATTTTGAGATTAAAAAGACTAATTATTTATCTATTTTAGTAGATGATTGGACCGAAGCAGGAGAGTTATGTAACTGGGCTAGGTTTTTAAATGAACAGTCTATAGTCCGGTACGCACTAACGACTTCTGTTCCTTTGAATAGAAATTTGTTAAGACAGGGATACAGGTCTGCTCAGGACACATCTGCAGATGGCATCTCGGCCTTTACTTGCAAAATACAGAGACAGAAGGTGCGAATAACTGAGAACAACATCAATCGAGCACTTCATCTGCCGTTTGAGAATTTTGAAGATGAGCCATCTCAAGCAGATTTATACAACTTCTTCATGTTTTTGCACTGCACCAGAGTTAACAATAATCTTCCGAAGAAGATTTACAAAAATCACCTACCCAAGGAGTGGAACCTGTTCTTCAACATCTTGTCTCATGGCTTTGCACCGAAGACATGTGGCTTCCACAAGATCACACAGTTCAACAAGGTGATTGGGTATGCAGTGGCTTCTAGGTCCAGAATAAATTTTGGCAAGTTGATCATGGCAGAGATTCTCAAGAACCAGGAAAAGATGGAAAACTTCTGTCTATATCCCAGATTTTTGCAGCTGGTGTTGAATCAAATGCTGAGAGCTGATCAACTACAAATGTTTCAGAACAGTCCATTGGAAGAGTCACCCTCACTTTAGTTTAAGACAATCATGTTGCTATAGAATGAGGCTGACTATCCCAACAGGTATACTCCTGCTCCAATGACTAACCCTATCAGAGATTACTTTGATCTTCTTAGACAGGTTAATGAAGAAGATGCAGAAGAAGAAGATGAAGAAGTTGCAATAGAAGAAGAAGCAGCAACAACCTCTGAAGAGAAAAATGAAGCTGAAACTTCAAGTGAATCTAGAAACTCAGCAGCAACAGAAGAAGAAGAACTAAGGACTGAACAAGAAGATGAAGTTATGGAAGAAGCTGGTTTTAAACATGAGCAGGAACCAATTCCTGAAGAACAAAGGAATAGCCCTAAAAATCAAACAGAGGAGATAGTTGTTGAGGCAGAAGTGGGAGAGCCTCAGACTACAGAGGTTTACATCCCTAACATTTCTGATAAACAAATGGATGAAGGTACACTTCTTGACTTTGACTTTTCTGCTTTTCTAACTTAATAATTTGTCACAATATCTCCTACTATGCCTTAAACGACAATGCACACACAACAGCCCTCAGTGGCCATCAAAGCTGGCAATGAACTGGCAGACCAACCAGTTCTAACCACTGTCAGAGAACAACAAATACTTCCTTCATCACTCATAACCAGAAAAAGAACCATTGATTTAAATGATAGAAGTGAGTCCCTACCGGATCAGGAAATTTTTGAAATATCCCCTACAGCTCTACCTTCTCGTCGAAAAATGAATTTTAAACCTACGGCATCTGTAAGCCAAGAACCTGATTCTCCAATCTCTGAGACCTTTCTCTTCCTTCGTGACCTTAATTCTCAAATTGATAAAATCCTGAAAGGTACGGGAATAGAACCATAGGTTGTAACAATATCCGCTACTTCAGTAGCTAGTTCTGTTTTGGTAGATCCAATTCACAACCTGTCTTCACAGACAGTTGGGGGCATCACTGACTCTAACGAGTCGTTCATTACATTGTCAAATGTGGTGACCCCCCTGGACTTAACATCTCTAGATCCTATTCAGGATGTTTTCCCTCCCCAAATGGGTGAAGTGGAAAGGCAACTCTCCCATAGAAGGGAAGAGGTCTCCATTCAAGGAGTAGTTGCGTCAGCGGTATCACCACTTCAAGTGGAAATGCCTTCACAGGCTTCGTGGGGCACAACAAGCTCTCAATTGTCATACATTATATTGCCTGAGGTGGTGACCCCCCTGGAGATTCAAATTCCAGCTCCTACAATGGAAGTCCTCCCCACCTTATCAGGTCAGGCGGAGGCACAACACACCCATAGAGGGGATGTTGACTCTATAAATAGAGTATCTGTTGTTTCGGCAGTAGAACCTGTTCAGGGTGTCTCTAGGTAGGTAAGGCCTTCAATGGCTTCAGGTGGCATCACGGATTCTACACTCTTGTCAATCATTACAGAATCTATAGTGGTGACCACACTGGGTCTCAACCCCCCAGTTCCTGAAAAAGGAGTTCTAGGGATAGGGATTTTGATGCAGGTATTGAAGATCTGGATGCCATTCTAGACATGGGTGAAACACTTAACCTTAGCGATCTTCAATTCCCTGACCCTGATTATCCGAGTATGAGTGTTGAGGGTCGTGCTCAAACAGAAACAGTAAAGAGTGAGACACCCACTAACCAAACAAACACCCCACACATTGCACACACTGCACAAAGCGAAAGGATTTTAAATCTGGAGGCCCAAGTAACAGAAATTCACTACTCAATCAGAAAGATCTTGGAGGTGCAGGAGCAGTAGAGAGCAGAAATGAAAGAAATCAAAGAATTAGTCAAAAAACTGTTGGCTCAGAAAGTTCCTATTTCTACTCAATCAACTTTGATAACTCAGATTACTCCAATCAGAAGGGAGGATAACCCAACTGAAGGGGAGAGGTTAGCACAAGAAAAAGTTGGAGCTGAAATGTTCTTGGAATACACTGCTCAGGGGGAGTCGGGTATCTTTTACAGGCCTAGAGCTAGGCAACTTGAGGAAGGAGAAATATTTGAACCCTATGTGCCATTGGAGATTACAAATGAGATTGAGATAGAGGAAACTGCAAAGGCTGCAGGAATAGATGTTGAGGAAGAGTTTGCAGAAGAACATGCTTTTAATAATGACTGTCTTCTGGTTGGTGTAGACAAAGTTGTTACTCAAGACATAGTTCAGACTCAAGAATTGATGAAGAGAAAGTGGAAGAGAATACAGAACGCAATGGAAGAAAGAATAGAATAAAAAACATAGAAGCTAAAGTTGGTCCAGATTGGGATGAAGCAAGGAGTCTACTGAAAAAGAAGGAATTAACCCTGGCTCAGAAGAAAGACAGAGAAGTAATTGATCTCTTCAAAACAATGAGGGAAAAATTTGAAGATGTCCATGAACTCTATGCAATGCTATCTGAAGAGATTACAAGCGTGTCAGTAAGTGCGTCCAAGTACTGGTGGAAAATGTTCATAAATTCAACATCACTGGGGTCAAAGATTTTATCGACAAAGAGTTTTGAAAAGATGAATATTGTGGAATTGTATGTGATGAGAGGAAAGTCATCTTTGGTGGGCATAAAACAAATGAGATACTGAGAGATATGATTGAGAAGAAGATAATAGAGATCGGTGTCGAAGCATTTAAAAAGCCTCCGGTGGTCAAGTACTACAAAGCAATAACACTTCATAACTTAACCTTGTCAGATGAATGTCTGGATTCAAACCATGTAATGTCCATGCAGTATGTAGAATGGAGACTCAGAATCAAGAAGAATATAATAGAAGAAGATTTAAAGGCTGGAGTTGACTTACGCATTCAGGCTGAACAGAGCAATTAAAACATCATGGAGATATCTAATGGAAATGAACAGATATTATCAAGACCCAGTGTATGTAAGAAGAGAGGATGGAACAGAAGTACTTGAAACCATAAGAGATTCTGAACCTTGCATTCAAACGGAAGTAAATGGAATAAAATACTTCATATTCAAGAAGAATGGAGTGGATAAGAAGAAGGAGCTTTCAAAACTAAGGAGAAATAATTCTAAAATTATCGGAAAAGTTCTTTCAAGGGTTAAAAGATCCCCTATCAAATTAGATAAAAAGGCTTTGAGTATGATTGAAGATGTCCTGGTGGAGATATTGGCAGAAGAGTCAATGTATGACACTGACCGAGTAAAGGGCTTTCCAAAGAGGATAATAGTGTTCGTGTTTTCAAAGAGACAATCTCTGGCCTTCGAGTCAATCTCCAAGAAAAACTCAACCACTTTTCTCACTGAAGTTTTAAAGAAGTTAGAAGAACCACCTCCAGTCAATACTCTTGAAGTGGAAGTAATAGATTTAGTGAAGGCAAGGTTGAAGCAAAAGAAAGAAGAGTTAAAAAAGCATTACTCTGAGACAAGATCTAAAGAGGAAAGACATAGTACAAAGAAGCAGAAGATCATAGATTTATTTGTTCATGCTAGAGGAACAAACTTCAATTGTACTCAAAGAAATCTGGAAATATAAAATCTAATCCAGAATGTTATTAATATTATTTACTGCATTTCTGCACCTTACTTTTTCTTATAAGTATCAGTTGAGTTATCCTCTCAATGGGTTTTCTTGTCGAACTCTAACAACCAAATAAGGGGAGATTGTAAAGCATAATGTAACGTAGTATGTAATAGTGATAACGATAACATAACTAAGGAACAAAAACAGATAAATAATACTAATGTGCAACATAGATACCACAAGGACATGTAAACAGGAATCATTCATTCATCATTGTAGAGCATTCAAGATGAAAGACTTACTGAATGTCAGCGAGAGAAGTTCATTAAAATGTTCAGGCCTCAGCAACAAATAAGAGTTCAGAAGTTTTCAGACTAAAGACAGTGTAATGATTTGTGTATAATTATCAAAGGGTTTCAGTGATCAGAAGCAATGGAACAGTCCAAAGTTAATTAGCCGAAACAGAACAGAAATCAAGGAAATTCGATTCAGTGTTAGTCGTTTGTGAACCAGACCAATGCACTAAGAGTCAACACAATAAGAAAAGAATTGTCTTGGTTAATCAGAAGAAAATCAGTTGATCAAGCTGGAAGAATAAAAACCAAGTAGTAATTACCTCAAGAATTCTAGATATATGTTAAGGCAAATAATACTACATTTGGTGGTTCCTACACAGGTGAAACATTGTGTGAAGTGCAACAAAACAAGTTGAAAGTTCAAGGATATTCTAAGTAAAATCTTTTTGGTGCCTACACACTACATCTGGTGTGCAGGTGCAAAAAAAGATGACATCAAGAATTTTCTAAGTACTTGGGCACAATGAGAAGGTTTGTGGCCCCTACACACTACAACTGGTGTGCAGGCACAACCAAAAGAGCTTCAAGGCGCAACATGTTCAAATAGAAAACTTTGTGGCGCCTACACACTACAACTAGTGTGCAGGCGTAACAAAATGTATCCAAGGCGCAACAAGCTTTTTGAATTGTTTCTAAGTCAGTTAGTGGCGCCTATACAAGGCAACCAATGTATAGGCGCAACAAAGCATTCTTAGCGTAACAAAAATTCCAGGGAGCAACAAACATATTTGTGGCGCCTACACTCTACTAACACTCTTGCAGGCACAACAAAGAACATATATATTGTTGGAAATTAATTTCCAAAAGTCTACAGAATATATATTAGTTAAATAAATATGGACAGTAAGTATTCATTCATCTTCAACAAAAGACATATAAACGGGAGCTCCATTAAAGACATACATTTATTTCACCCAACTGTATATCTGTTGTAATATTGTTTGAACCCATTGAAGCTAATCATTTGATTAGAAGTGTAGCACCTCAGAGATTTAATAATACATTGTTATTTCCCCGAACCTTGTGTTTCAACTACTGTCATTTTCATATCTCTAAAATACAAACACATAATCCGCATTTAAACGAAAAATCTACCATATCATATTCAATCCCCCCCCCCTCTATGATGATTTTGGACCTAACAATATTTTATATGATTTTATTATCATATTTCTAGTATTTTATACATAAATAGATAATTATTAATTACAATTTAATATTTTATTATAGGAAATAAAGAAATCCTGAACTTGGAATAATTGGAAATTAAAGAATCCAATTTGGAGATAAATTAGAATTAAATTCGGAATTGATGGGCTGCGCACACAAGGTTCACTATTTGAGGCATAACTTGAGTTCTAGAAGTCAGAATTGGGTGATTTTACAGCTCACGCAAAGATAATAGAAAAATCTATAATTCAGAGGTATATATATTTCAAGTGGAGCAGCCCAGAAACAGGCCTGGATAGCTAACTACAAATTTTTTATTACAATTCTATCTCGTTTAGGAAAGTGAGTCTTGTTTTCTCGGAAACCATTAAAAATACTTATATATTCGGTTTTGTAAAATAATTAGAGGTGGTCGTGTATTACCTAGAGCGAGAATCTGAGAGAAAACTTGGAGAGAGAACTTGAGCAAGGATTGAAGGGATTCACTCCAAGTTCAAGATATTTTGTCAAGTTGTATCTTCTTAACTCTATACTCTTGTAAGCATGGTTTTCAGTATTAATATATGTTTGTTTTATTTCTTCGTTATGAGTAACTAATTCTCTAATCTGGGGATTATGTAGTATTCATTGGTTTGAGATGTTTGTTTAATATTATATTGTGATTTCTATGATTTGTTGATCTGTCATACAACGCTTAACACAATTATAGGAGTCATGAACCTTTAATTGTATCCGTAGGGGTTATTAACGAATTAGGAGAGGAGTTGTAATTCTAGTTCATGATATGATAGACATAAATCAAATATTTAATTGGGAGATTAATATGTGATTTATGAGACTGAAAATCCTTGGGGCTTGATAGCTTATAGTTGTACTTTAATTGATCATGAGAGTGAAGGTTAAGGGACAATTGTAAGTATTATATTGTATCTTGGGANCTTTGCTAATCTGTCATACTGTGCTTAACACAATTATAGGAGTCATGAACCTTTAATTGTATCCGTAAGGGTTATTAACGAGTCGGGAGAGGAGTTGTAATTCTAGTTCATGATATGATAGACATAAGTTAAATATTTAATTGGGAGATTAATATGTGATTTATGAGACCGAAAATCCTTAGGGATTGATAGCTTATAGTTGTACTTTAATTGATCATGGGAGTGACAGTTAAGGGATAATTGTAAGTATTATATTGTATCTTGGGAGAGAACATTATAAACTTTAGAAGGATTGTTTTTAGCAGAGTGAGAGACTTGTATGTCACAATTGATAGACATTCATCAATTCCAATGAAAGACCTTATTTCCTGGATTGCTTTTTATCATCGTTAATTTAACAATTTTATTTGCTTATTAGTTTAATTTAGTTTATAAACAAAAATCCAAAATCATTCTTCTACACTTCTAAATTATAAGGAATAAAAGACTTGAAATTGATATTGATAACAGTCCTTCCCTGCGAACGATACCCTCCTAAATACTCGACAACAGGGCAACAACCCTCGACATTATGCGACAATTACAACATTAACACTTAACAAGGACGATGCCCAAAACATCGACAAGACATACGCCATTTTCTTTAGTGTATGGGACATATGCAGTTCAACCAATGAAAGTAATGACACCAACAACTTGTTATGGCCTCCTAACGAATGATGTCAACAACGACGAGCTCATCCATGACTAGGACACTGTCGACGAGCTACATGATATGACATAGACACTGTCGATGAGCTACACGACATGATCAAAATTAGAATGACGTTGTAGCAATAAAAAGTAGTCAACAGTTATGACAACAATGTGTACATCAAGAAATTCCATGTGTGAGACCTCATCTTGAGGAAGGTCTTTCCAAACACTGTTGATGTCAGTGTAAGAAAATTTACTGACATGTGAGAAAGATCTTACTTAACTGACGTCGTCATTGGATGAGGGGCATACATGTTGTCAACATTTGACAGCATACCACAAGTGATCTCTTATCTGTCTTTTGAATGTTTTACTTCTCAATACGTTTATCATGTCAATACATGCGCTATATAACATGTTATTTTCTTTGTTTTGACTTGATGCCTGTGTAATGTGTTAATACTTCTTGCATGAATAATATACATGATGCCTTATATGAATTTATGTGACCAACTTAATTATAAATTATGTGGTTTATCTAGACAATATAGTAAAACATGCATGTTGTTTCTTATTCCTTACACTTCCTGCTCAACATGTCTTTTATATTTAAGTTTTTCTTTACTTAGCACACTTGCATGACTCTAAATACATTACAATTCTACGATACATGGCCATTACAATTACGTGATAACTAGGGGCATTGTATCTCGACATTATCTATTATTAGGCTGATCACCCACGACGTTAAATGACTAGGGGCACACACACATCCCCATAGCTCATAAAAATTATGACGACACGGGGACAGGATAAATCACTTTCGTGGTGACAAGTTCTAGTATCCTATATGAGAAAACTACGATAAATTAAGTTTGTTTCAAGAGGGAAAAGCCTTTTAGCAACTTAAACGTTATGCATGCACCTACAAATATATAATTAACGAATGACAATTTAAACAATGTGAGCTACTTATGACGAATATACATTGTAAATTATATGTATATTATGATTTCACATTACGCGTATTCGTTTACGTATATCAACTACAAGTTGAAACAAATACAACTTACGAGCTACACTTATGAATCAAGTATTATGGTCGTGGCTCATGTATCTCATGAGATTGGCCTTTCAACATCTTTGACATTACGACATCTAGGCTCAATAATCCCTACTACGCACTACAATTACAAATCTCGACTACATGTCACATGTTACAATGACAATACACCGACAAATTACAAGTTATGCATGACAATTCATGAGTTACATATTGCGTGTGATAAGTTACGAATAACATGTGATGAGTTAACAGACACACCCAACAAATTACATGTGACGAAATACATATTACAAGTTGTCAACTACACGCGACATATCACTTATTACAAGTGACATATTACGACGATAAGTTGCACGTTTTTTTCTACAACTTACATGTTACGTTTACAAGACACATTACAATACATCTTATGTGTTAACACTCTTATCTTCTACATTACAATCACTCCAAATTTAGGAGTCACATGAACCTATTGGCAAGCCATTTTAAGTAAATGGACGCATACGAATATGCAACCGACAATGACAATAGTATATTCGACATGAAGAAGAATTTTATTGGTTGTATGTCTCCACCCAATAAAATTAGGGGCGATTGTTTGTACTGGGTTTTTTAATTGTCAAGACATGACGACTGAGGAAAGAAAGTTGACGTCTCGACATAAAGAGACTCGATGACTGCAAGCTTACATGACAGAAGCGGAAGAACGCCAAGATCAAGTCTTTCGATCATATTTTTAGGGTTGGATTTCTACACGTTCGATGTTAATAAGTTGTTATCGGCATCAAGGAAACAATCTGGAAGACTCGATGTCAACTTGAGTTGACGTGACAGGAACATGGCAATTCGACGACAATGTGGCAGAAGCATGAAATAGTCAAATAATCATCATCTTATCACTAAAAGATAGGATCTTGGATGATTAATCTCCTACAAGCTAGGCACGTTCAAATGGGGATAAATAATACTCCCTCCGTCCCATTGAGTAGTATACATCGGGGGACGGGGGCGTGACACGCATTTTNGTCCCATTGAGTAGTATACATTGGGGGACGGGGGCGTGACACGCATTTTAAGGTGCATTTTAAAGATAGATTCATAACTTATTTTTAAAATTTTCTTTTTTTGTATAAAAATAGGATTGTTAAATTTTTATACAAAAAAAGAAAATTTTAAAAATAAGTTGTGGAACTATACTTTATAGTTACCTTAAAATGCGTGTCGGGCAGTGAAAAAAAAATGTATACAATTGAATGGGACAGAGGGAGTACCATATATCAATACATTATTAAGAGATACATAAGAAACATCACATTATACTTCAACTCAACGACAACTACTTCTCTCAAGTGCACTTATCGTCTAGAGCATAGCTTCCCAATTTTATTCATTGTATCTTCATTTCCATCACTTGTAAACGTTTATACATTGTTCTAGTGGATTACATTTGATAGAGGAAGGTCCCACCCATGATTTTTTTACCTCTCAACGAGGGTTTTGTGTGTCACCAATCGCTTGTGCCTTGTTCTTTCTTTGTTCTTGTTAATTTCTATTTTGTTCTTGTTTTATATTTATTTACTCGAATTAAGCACATCTTAAATCAATTAGACATAATCTTTAACCCTCAAAATTTTACCAAAACATTTTATAATTCGTGTCTCCTACAAACTTGTTTTAAATTTCAGTTAAGAATATTTATTTTATATATTTTATACTTAATTTATATTTATTAAAGTCATATTATGTTTTAAAAAAAATAATATATATACCAACATGTCTAATATATTTGTCAATATAATTTCTATTATTTATACATATATTTACTAATTAAATTATGGTCCTAATATATAATGTGAATAACACTATTTAAATAATGATGAAATATATAATAGTTAAGAATATATTAATATGTAATGATTTAAAAAGGAATTGAATATAATTGTGTGAATTAAAAAATATATATGTTATACATGTATAGTTTTAATATAAGTGAAAAAAATATTAAATGTGAGAGATTTTATATCTTGTATCAAGTATAGTCGTAAAATACTTAAATATATAGTATTTTAAAATTTATATATAAATATGTAATAATTAAGAATATATTAATACATAATAATTTAGATTTAGTTATATTGTCATTTTAAATTTAAAGGTTATAATTGCTAATTTGCAATTGTTAATTTATGATGGAATAAATATTTTTTATAATTTGAATGATATAATTGTCATTTTATCGTAACATTGTGCCTAATGGACTCTTTACCGTGCTTAAATGCATTTATCGCGTTTTAACGTAGTAAAAATTTACATATTATTTTACGTAAACATTTATCACGTTCTAAATTAATAAAAAATTATGTATTGTTATGGAATAAGAAACTTGACTGTATTAATTGCTTAAGGTTTTAGAGCTTATCGAGCTTTAATGCATGTTCTTATTGTAGGGACTATCTCTGTCCTACCAAGATGTCTACGTACCTTCACGATTGCAAGGATCAAGCCATGCGTAGTTGTAATAACGAGGGGTTAGGCACTTTATAGGTTTAGTTCTAATAATGAGGGGTTAGACCATTTATATCGACGTTAAGAGTCTTAGAATCATATTAGGGTCATGAATCTTGGTGGGTAAGACATTTCTTGATGGGTTGTCGATCTTTCCTTTGACAGAAATAGTTTTCTTGTAGTAATAGGCGTCTTGGAAGCTTCCTTTTGATGGTTTCCTTAATTCTATTAGAACACATAAATTAGGCTGATTAATATCCTGATTGATTAATTATGAAATTAATAAATAATTAGGGCTCTTGGGCCTTCATCAATGGGCTAAAATATGTTTGGATATATGACATGGTTAAGACCATACTTGACAATAATGAGTTTCTTTGGGTCTAAAGTATGGGGAACCATTTCAATGGGATTCACGTCATGAGCAATAACTATCAATTATGTTTTATTCAATGAACTAGATTAGGTAATATTAATTGTGTCTCTTAGGTTATTTTTTACCCACATTACGAATGTTTCAACATCTATGAATCGATTATCAACTGATTAATTTTACAACTCTGATTATATATGTATTCTTCAAAGCATGAAGCGTTATCTTGAGTAAGCAAAGTAAACTACCAAAATATTCTAACCACAACTAAACCAAGGCAGTAAATTGTGTAATTACTGCTCTGATTCACTTTTACTAGTTCATACTATGAGGTTATATAATATCATTGACCTTTCGATTAAGGGTATTCAACAGTAGGTTTTCAGAAGGTAGGATGTGATTTAAAAAGGGTTTTGTGCCCAAAATCTCAAATGGGTTGGATTTGGACCCATAAGTTGTTTAAGGTCCAATCCATTAAGATGGAAGCCCTTTAAAGAGGTTCCATGACAGGGTTTTAAGAGTTATAGAGGTTCCATGATATACAAATAAACCCTGAGAGCTGCCAAGAAGCTTTGGAGGTTGAGGGGTTCACCCAAGGATGAGGAACCACTAGGTAAAAGGAACCTGGTGAAGCAGGAGCCTAGCTCTCCAAAGAGCTCATATTATATCATGGCTAAAACCTATTTTGGAGAGGTTCTTGGAGGCCAATGAAATTAAGAATTCATCTGAGAGGTCCTAGTTTGTGATAGTTTCCAGGGAACAGGTTCTAGGTTCCATTATACAGATTCCACAAATTAACTTCCAGGACAGCTCCTTGGTACCTCCTAGAAGGAAAGTTCTACATGGACTATTTCACCTGATTTTTAGGAGATGATTACTCTATGATTGGATAATTACCATATTATTCTTATCAGATTAAGGATAATTATGAGAAAAATACATATATTCATATATTCAACCGATTATACAAGAGATATGAGCTTCCAAGAAGTCCTAACCTACATGGACTCTACTTGTAGATCAGCTACTTCGAGATAAACACCATCTACAGAGGATAAAGCTTATTAAATCTCAGCTGATAACTCATCAAAAGAGTCACAAATATCAAGAACTACATATGGACTTGATCCCTATAAATAGTGTATGTAGACAACTAACAAAGGGTTCGGAAATACTGAGAGGGAAGAGAACACGTAAAAGCTCAAGTATTCATTGACATTCTGAGGTACTTGACTTGTATAATCTCAGGATTATACGTTGGTGCCTTGGTCCTTTGCTAGCTCAGTCCCTTCATCATCACCAATCACTACCCTCCATTCGTGGAACCTCTGTTAAGAAGCTGTTTCTTGACAGATTCTTGTAAGTTTCTTTCCGCTATTCCAGCATTGGGCCTCCATAGTGTTGTACCAAATTCATCTCATAACAAAGGGGAATCTGGTCCTTTACATAGCCATAATAATCAATTTTTTCGAAGTAGTTAAACAAATGAATCCGCTAGTATAAAATCAACTGCACATTTAAAAATTGACTATAGTTAAATAATTATATATGAATTGGTTAACAAAGAACAATTTAAATTAGGATTTTTTTTCTAATATGTCCCATTTTAAAAACTAATTTACTAATATATCTCATTTATAATTATATTTATAAATATATCCTATTCTCAAAAAATTTACAATTTTAAAGTAACTATGATTAATTTCACAACTTTATTATTTTTAAATGACATATATAACCTTCTTTAATAGCAAACTTATCACAGTCGTATCACCTTCACCCTTATTGGACATGGTGGTTGACTCCATGATTGATCTTCAGGATGACAATCATCTTTATCAAAATTCTTAAGATATATAATTAGTTTTTAATGCACTAAATATTTTTTCAACATTATTAACTTTTTCAGAAACTAGGTTTCAACAATTCAGACTTGGGCCATCAATATCCGTATTCGCAGAACCTTGATTACTCACAATATGAGATTCAATATGATATTTAGATTATTCAACATGACTTTCAAAATCTAGTACCATCTTTGAAACATTTTTCCTTAATCTGTTAGCTTTTTCAATCAAACGTGAATTTTTTTTAGGAGTGTATGCTGTTGTGGAAGATTGACAAAACAATTTTTTAAGTGTTGTATACTCAATTTATGGGTTACAAACCATTGAAGTTGATTTTGAATTAACAATAAAAAATGTTATGTTTGATAAAAGATAATAAGAATTAAACAATCGAAAACCTCTTACTTCCTAGGATTAGAAAAAATAATCTCTTGCATTTTCTTTTTTTCTTTCTCCATGGCTAAGTTAGAGGTAATGAATGGGAATTCACATACTTGACAGAAGTAATTGAGAGAAATATTTTACGTAAAACCTAATTATAAATTACATTAGGGACATTTTAGTCATATTTAATAAACAAATATTGTTAATTACTCCCTCAGTCCCACCCATTTGTTTACGTTTCGGAGAGAATGTCCGGCACGCATTTTAATGTGCATATAAAGTATAGTTCCATAACTTATTTTTAATTTTTTTTTCTGAATACAAATTTAAACATTAAATTTTTATTCAGAAAAAAAATAAAAATAAGTTATGGAACTATACTTTATATGCACCTTAAAATGCGTGTCGGACCCTCTCTCCGAAACGTTAATAAATGGGTGAGACAGATGTAATATAATTTAACTATATTTATATAAGTTACACATGAGTTATAAGTTAACCATGATACATATTTATAATTATTGAATAGAAAAAAATATAATCATAAAATACCTTATTAATCTATTACATCTATAACAGGAGAACACCAAATTCAAACTAGGATCCGAACCTGATTCCTGAG
Source organism: Oenanthe javanica (assembly GCA_008931105.1). Classification (NCBI taxonomy): domain Eukaryota; kingdom Viridiplantae; phylum Streptophyta; class Magnoliopsida; order Apiales; family Apiaceae; genus Oenanthe; species Oenanthe javanica. The sequence goes on along the minus strand of QRFB01000493.1, from coordinate 32,104 downwards.
TAAATTTATTCCATATGAAAATACTATTATATCCCTACATAGAACACCAAATTCAAATCAGGATCCGAACCAGGATCCGAACCTGATTCCTGAGCAAATTTATTCCATATGAAAATACTATTATATCCCTACATAGAACACCAAATTCAAATCAGGATCCGAACCTGATTCCTGAGCAAATTTATTTTAGACCCGACTACAAGCCTTATTCCCAAGCAAGCAAATTTATTTTTCTCTTGACTATTTAATTTGATGTACCTCTTCGGTCTTAACTGTCCAAACCCTGAATTGAGAAATCAATAAGGTTTTTGATATCATGAACTTTCACCGTCCTATCGTAACCTTTGAACACTAATTTAATAATACGAGCATGCTGGAATCAAAATAAAATTTGTGTGGTGAAACTATAATGCCATAAACTGAAATTTATTTTAGGCCTGACTACAAGCTTTATTCCCAAGCAAGCAAATTTATTTTTCTCTTGACTATTTAATTTGATGTACCTCTTCAGTCTTAACTGTCCAAACCCTGAATTGAGAAATCAATAAGGTTTTTGATATCATGAACTTTCACCGTCCTATCGTAACCTTTGAACACTAATTTAATAATACGAGCATGCTGGAATCAAAATAAAATTTGTGCGGTGAAACTATAATGCCATAAACTGAAATAGTAAAGTATAGTTACTTAATATAAAATGAATCAATAATGATTTCAAAAATTATAATTAAAAATGAATCAACAATGATTTTAAAAATTATAATTAATCGGAGAATTTAAATGAGCCCCGTGCAAGGCACGGGCACTAATGCTAGTTTGAGACATATTACGCAAATTCCGTTTAAATTAACTCTAAGTTCGATTTGCATTTAATTTATTTATTTATAAACAAATTCATATTCAGTTCATTTATGTAACCAAATTTAAAATCATTTTTCATATATTTAAAAATTCCGATCCGATTTCCTATTCAGCTCGGGTCTTTTCAGTTTGCACGTTCGACGCACAAAGACAGCACTTGCCATGAATCACTTCTTGAAACCAAAACACACACACACGCGTGTATATATGTTCTTGAATCCATGTCTCTGTAAGTATATGTTCAATCAACTCTAACAGAGCATATTTTTTGTTTTAATATCTGGGTTCTTGACATTTTGTATTTCTTTTGTAGATATTCTTCTGGGCTTCCCAGATTTCTGGATATATATTTCTTGTAACAGTCACTAGGTTAGTAATGTTAGCTTTTTAACTAGTTTCATTTTGTATTTCTTTATTTAGCTGTTTGTTTCTGTTTGACCTAAAAATATTATCAAAAAAATATTATCAATTTAGAAGATAATATTTTGATTATTAATGAGTCTGATCAAGAAGATAATATTAAACTAAAATTTCGTAAAGCGGGAATCTGGGTATGTGATATCCAACATGGATACGCGTTCAAGTGTCGAATTTGATAATATTTTAATATTTTAATATATTTTTGGCTTAAAATAAGTGTCTAAGTGTCCATACCCACGTCAGAGTGTCGAGTGTCAGAGTGTCAAGTGTCCGAGTGTCGAGTGTCCGACACGGTACTTGATATACATGAAGAGTTGGGGTAACAAAGGCGATAACTGAAATTATATTACAGATAAAAAAGATTAATGGACTTCATTAAGTTCTCTAAATAGTACAATCCGATAGGCGATAGTCACCATTAGATAACAAAAGCAGCAATGTAAATTTTTCAAGTGAGTTAGATTTGTAAATAAAGAACCGTGGTTTGGAAGGAAATATAACAACGTGCGTGTAAAAGTGTTCTTTAAAAATTGGGAATGTTGAGGTGCATATCACCACAAAGCTAATATTAACAGTTATAGGCCCTCTGAGGGATTCTTTTGTGCTCGCTTGTCCTTTCAACTTTGCCGTTGCAGTTGGCTCATTCATATAAGCTATATTTGTTTTCCCATTTGTTGCTGCAAAGAAGCAGCAATAGGGATCTGTGGTTTTTTTTTTGATAATGCTTTCACCTGAACAAAAAATAGAAGCCGATAACATTAAGGGGTCATTTAATGATGGGTGAACGAATGAGTAGGAATGTTTTACTCATCCAGATCATTTGGCTGCTATGCAACAATAGTTGGACGAGACAAAAATTTATCTGTATGATTGAGTTGGAAAATTTAGGCAAAAAAGTTCAGAATCTTCACACATTCAATTGAAGTATATATATTTTAATCTAATATGTTTTTACATTNGAATGAGTAGGAATGTTTTACTCATCCAGATCATTTGGCTGCTATGCAACAATAGTTGGACGAGACAAAAATTTATCTGTATGATTGAGTTGGAAAATTTAGGCAAAAAAGTTCAGAATCTTCACACATTCAATTGAAGTATATATATTTTAATCTATTATGTTTATACATTAACTTCCAAAATGAGAGGACTCTTGTTTGATTTCGGTATCTGTTTTTTGTTATAATGTAATTAATGTTTTTCAAGAAAAATGATTGTGTGTTACTATTTTCAATATATATTTTTTATTGTTTGCAGTTTAGATTTACTTTGAAAATAAATAATATCTTTGGTTTTTTGAGATTTTGTAATTTCTTTTATAGAAATTCTTCCGGGCTTGTGAGATTTTTTAATATATTGTTCATGGGATTTCTTCTGACAACCTTGAGGTCATTACTTTTTCTTTACTTTCTGATTACAGGTCAGCACTTTTAGTTCTCAACTACTTTGATTTGTATGTCTTGATTCAGTGATAGTTTCTGTTTGCCTTGATATTTATGTGAAATCTGTTGAGGCTTTTGTCTCTTTAAATTACTGAACCTGGTTTGCGTTCTTGTGTAACTGTTTAAATCTCCATATAATCTTTTATTAAAATGGTAAAAACCAACAGGAATAATAACCAATGCAACATGTCAGGGTAGAAGATCAGTGAACCTTATTAATCAGTACTGTTTGATAATCACCATTAGATAACAAAAAGCAAAATCTAAACTTTACAAGTGACTGACACTTGTAATTAAAAGGAACCATAGTACAGATTATAACTAAACATGCAAACATTCATGTAAAAGTGTTTTCTATAATTTGATGCCCTGTGAGGGACTCCTTTGTGGCTTCTTTTTTCTTTCAACTGAGTTGCCAGAAGTTGTAGTTGTATCCACCATATATAATGCAGCTGCGTCCCTATTTGCTGCTGCTGCTGCTGCTGCTCTGTGTCCCTATTTGTGCAGCTTCAGCTCTGTCCCTATTTGCTGCTGCAGCAGCATCAGCTGCACTTGAGAAAGCCTTCACTTGTACAAGATAATTTTGTTTTTTGAACAATTAAATCCATATAGATTTGTGGGGAATATAAAAATATGCTTTCTGGACAAACTAAGAACAAATCCCACATACATACACACCTTACACTCGAGCCTGCAGTAGCGAATTAGCGATACAATGCATGGTTATGGAGGACTATTTTGTAGATGTGACAGGGGTGGGAGAGATCACAGAGTACAGATGAAGAGATTACATAGAAAAGGAAAGAGGGAGAGGGAAGAGGAAAAGGGAACTAAAAGAGGGGAAGAAGATGATACCAAAAAAAAATTGAAGACACTTCTGTATATGTATAATATAAATGTATAGTGACTGTATTTAGAGTCTTTAGACTATCAATACATTTTATATTTAGATTAGATAGTTGAATCCAGTTGAGCGCTAACACACATGCACCATTTATGGTTTAACATAATATTACTCCCTCGGTTTCAAAATATATGTTTCTTTGACTTTTTGCAAGTATTTTAAGGTGCATAAAAAAGATAGTTCTATAATCTATTTTAAAAATTTTTTTTTTTAAATAAAATTTTTATATTGAAATATATATTTAGAAAAAGAAAATTTTAAAAATAATACGTGAAACTATCTTTTTTATGCACCTTAAAATAAGTGCAAATGTCAAAAGGACATGTATTTTGAAACGGAGGGAATATTATTATATACCTAAATGTCGTGTTCAGTTTCTTAAACAATAGTCAATTTTGTTTGAGAAAAGTGGCCCTGAGGGAGGTTATTAGGTTGAATTCTAATATAAAAATAGGATGGCAAATTTGTAAATATTACAACACTCCCTGTGTATTCACATAAATACCATTTTATTACTATTCTATTTTGTCTTGCCCCATATTTCAAGCAAACGATGCTAGCGTGTGTTGTGGGACCGGAAAGTGGCATGCTTTGTAGGTAAAATCATCGAGACAAATGTGAATTACCATATCATGCCGTGTATACTATTTGGTTGATAAAAGCCCTAATTGCATCTTGCCTTTCATGCAGTAACCTCAGAAAATCTCATTTCTCTCTTCTTTAGCTCTTTCTTCACGATCAACTTGATATTAATGAATATACAATGCATGTATATATATATATATATATTAGTTGTAGTGTATCGTAAGGGTAAATCTTTTCCTAGTTGTAAACGTTTTGGTTGTATTAATCTGCATGTGCTCAACAAACTTATAACCGTGCAATGCACAAACATTTTCAAATATTATTATTAGAGTGAAGTGCACTTCCCATGTACTTGCACTTTAGATGTCAGACCACTTGCGATATCGAATTTCAAAAACTCTCATTTGCTATATTGAGAGTACAAGTTTACTTACACAATGTGTACTTCCGTCAAGTCCCCTTAACTTAAATCTAAAGTCCTAATAAGCTTTTATTAAATGGTAATAATTAGAAGGAACAATTATCAAAGCAACATTTCAGAGTAACAGATCAATAAACCTTATTAATCAGTACAGCTTGATTATCACTATTAGATAATTAAAGGCAATAATCTGAATTCACAAGTGACTGTTACTTGCCACCAAAAGGAACCATAGTTTAGACTTTAGACTAACAACACATAAAAACATGCATGTAAATGTGTTTTCTTTATGTGCTGGCCCTGTGAGGGTCTCCTTTCCGCCGTTTTTTCCTTTCAGCTGCCTTTTGGGCGGCAGCAGCGGCGACTTCTTTCTCAAGAAAGGGAGGAACTGTGTCTCTTAGCTTCCTTGAGAAAGCCTTCACCTGAACAAGACAGTTTTGCATTTGAACAATCAGACTTATGAAATTATGCTTTCTAGACAGTACATGGACCAAATTCCACACACATGCCTACCTACCTTGCAGTCAAGGCTGCAATAGCAGTACAGATTAGGGTTATGTAGAACTCTTGTGCATGTAGCACAGGCAGAGCTTGTGTTAGCTCCCTGTGCACCCTTGCTTTTGTGTGGCAAGGGTTCCTTGCACACAACCCATTCATCGTTACACCTGTAAAGCTGCCATCACCACATAAAATTTATAGAGATGAATAAATAACATTGTTACGCACCACAAATATATATCTGAATATTAAAAATGCATAAAAGGTCATATGTATACTTTGTATGTTTCAACTTTCAAGTACAATGGTTGTATGGATACTAAGAAGGAACATATTAAATAATCTATATTATTTATTTAATCCTTTTACATATTGGATGTGCAGTGCTTAAAAAGCACTGCTGGTCAGTGCATAGCGCAATGCGTGGAGCCCCTTGAGGCCCTCACAAAGCATTAATGCATGACAACTACCAGTGGCTGGGGCCTCGCGCAATGCATAAATGCGCGACATATAAAGCAACTATGCATCCACGCAATGCGTGCAGCGGTCAGCTGTCGTGCACAGCACCGATGCCCTGACATCTTGAAGTTGTTTATAGTTCTGTGATGAAGGAGGATATAATACTAAAGTTGACAAGAAATTATCTGAATGTGCAATTTAATTAATCAAAAAATAAAAACCTTTAACTTTGGCAATTTTCCTATAAACACATATTGTTTACTTCCCTAAAAGGAAGGATTACACATCGGTCATACGGTATTATATCACAGAAATCGGGAAGGTTCATCAACAGAATGCTTTTACCTTAGACATTTATTATTAGGTACAGTGGAAACTAGAAATATGATTTTTTGGAGAATATCTGTATTCTGTTGCTTGTTGGAAGAGACCAGGCTTAGAATTTGATAAAAAAGAAGAAAAGTTAACTTTTCTTTAAACGCCATCCATCAGCTATCATGTCATAATAATAAATTCTAAATAATAATGAAATCTGACATCTAATTTGAAGTATAAGAATTAAACTATATAATAATCTATAGAATAATTTAATAATCTTTAGAATACCTTTACTATATAATTTGATATAATGTATTTAAATATTAAAGAGTTTCTTCTAATCTATTGATCCTCGCAGAATTACTTGTCGACCTGTTTTATGTGTCATTAACATTGATACATTTACTTTTTTACTATTTCTATTTTGATATACCAACAGTCAACATAGGACTCAACATAAAATCAACCCATACAGGACAACAAAAAAATAACTTGTTTGCAAGAGTTTAAATTTAACCGTATACCTGAATCTCTGAACAGTCTAGGTGTTTCTTAATGTGACTCGCGAGAATAGCATCCTTGTAGACATGTCTATAGATCTTTAGGGTTCTATGTCCGTGACATGAACCTGATGGTGATACACAATGTCTGCATCTTGCCAGATTGCAATCTATGCAGTACTGGTTCATCTCATTTCTGCTCTGCTGATGGATTGAGCAATTACTAAAAAAAATAATCTGGAAAAACAATTCCAGTCATGCTGGCTTGCCATAAACTTGTCCCTGTGTAAAAGAAATCCTTGTCAAACAACTAATGATATTCGCGTTGATTAAATTTTACAGCACAAGAGAAAGATGTAAAAAATGCGTGAGCACTATTATTTCGAAGACAGCTAGATTGTATTCTTAATAAAATTATATATAAATCTTCTGAAATTATGCCATCCTACTTAGGATTGACCCAACTTGAGATCTATTTATTGTATCCAGTGAAGTTATGTACTGGGTTTCTGTCATATTCGTTGTGGAGTTGAGCATTATTCAGTTTTGAATATTAGAATTTTTATACACAATGTAAGAAATTGGGTATTAAGACTGCTCACCTTACATGGAAAACCATATTTGAGAGTTTATTCGGAAGCAAGTTTTTCCTTAATTCATCTAATAGATTATTTTGACTACATCAAACACAAACATTGTTGAATAAATCTTCATTCCCATATTCCATTCTCATAATTCTTGGAGCACTAGTTAACTAGTTAAGTTTTTCCTTTATTCATCTAATAGATTATTTTGACTACATCAAACACAAACATTGTTGAATAAATCATCATTCCCCTATTCCGTTCTCATAATTCTAGGAGCACTAGTTAACTAGTTAAGTTTTTCCTTTATTCATCTAATAGATTATTTTGACTACATCAAACACAAACATTGTTGAATAAATCATCATTCCCCTATTCCGTTCTCATAATTCTAGTAGCACTAGTAACTAGTTTTACAAGTAGTTATGAAGTCCAAAACACTTACACAAGATCTAATTCATAAATTGATAATATTTGTAAGGAATTAAAAGTAGAACAATATTCTTGATGAATGACTATTTCTTCATTATATCTAGGTGGATTCAGGTTAAATTATTTGAAATTGCAAGGAAAATGGAATCTTAAAATTTTATGCTGCTACATATAGTTCTTGCAACAAAATCAATAAATTTGTAGTTACACATACCTGTTCCATTGTCTTGAATTGTAACAATAATCTATGGAGTAGAATGAGGAATCGATGTGAATACTTGTCGTTTTTTTGTGAGTAGTCTTGGTAGGAAGAAAATGAGGTATTAGAGGACTTATTTTCCAAAAATTATAACCGAGTTTTGTGTAGCTGGATACCACCAGGGTCTTTGTAAAAACATTTTATTGCTAAATCTTATTTAATATTATTATTGTTGGTCGTTATATTATTAATACTCTTTTCTATTCGGGTTTGTACGTGTGTCTTTGTAGAGGTTACAAAAAATGAACATAGTGAAAAATTAAACAGTCTTTTTTTAAAAAAAAATTATATAGATTTAAATTAGTAATTGTATGTATATAGTTACAAGTTTAGTGGGGCAAATGGACCCACATGCTTCAACCTAGATACACTTAGAACCAAATTATACTCGAGTTTTTTTAGAAGTTTTCGGTTTCTGGAGCGTTTCAGAAAATTCTGTCTCACAAACATAAAGTAGATGGACGTTTTTTCTTTTGAATTTATTATGCCTGGGTCCCATTGTAGCATTTTAAAATTTGTGTCTATCCTTTAATACATTATCATTCCTACATTGCCTATTCAGAGAAAATCTTCTTTATATAAAAAAAGAGAAAAATATAGAAGGGAGAAGGTGGGACCATGTAAATGCAAGAGCAACTGGGCCCACAATATAACAGTAGATTTGAGGGTATATGTAATAATTACTAGAAAAAAAGTATAGTATATTTATGAACTCCTAAAAAGGTACCTTACAATCATCAACCAAAGTAAAATATAATAGATAATAGGCTAAGATACTTTAATAGAAATAATTGCTTTTGATTTTTGAATAATAGGAGTACTCATACAAGAGTAATACTCTATTTTTGGTTTGGATTTCAATTGATTATGATCATAGTATTGTTTAATTCTTAATGAGTTGTATTTTGTTATTTAAAAGGGTAATGAAATAAAATTATTTGTTATTAAAGTTAGTTTTTTTAATTTACTTATCATTGAAATAACTCCAGTTCTTTATCGAGTCCCTTTTAAGCATAATGTAATGATTGTGAAAGCAAGTTAAGTAGGATTATATGATTAGTAATGGATAGATTGAGAAGCTTCCTTTAGTTGATTAATAAAAAAGTTAAAGTATACCGTATAACAAAGGAGCCCAATACAATTGTTCTATATGTTAGTGGTCAAACAACTATTTGTTATTCACTAAAAGTTTGAAGATAACCTATCTTTTGTCATAGAAATATAGAGATAATAACTCAACACAAGAATAAGACATGTAATAATTTGAGATAGTAACTCAACATAAAAATAAGACATGTAAATAATTTGAAACAAACACATGAATCATGAAGATATAAAGTGAGTATCATACATGTAATGATCATCGTGAGGATGATAAGGTGAGGATGATAAGGTAAGAACAAAATGTCAAGATGACAATTGCATTCTTGAAGAAATACTAAGTGAAAGAAATTCATTAATATGTTCATGTCTCAGTGAAGTTTAAATATTGAAGTATTAAAGATTATGAAAGTAATGAAGAATTTGTTTGAGTATCAGAAGATTTCAGTGTTCTTAGGGAAAATGAATTTTTTTGTCACTCAACTTTATATACTTTTAGAAACCAACCACTGAACTTTGAATTTACTCAAAATTAGATGTGTACTAATTAAACCATTCATAATCAGGCATTCCATTAAAAAAACTAACAGATGGTAAGTCTCTTGTCCACATGTAAAAAGTGCAACACGTGGCTGCTTATTTGTTGGCTGATTATTAAACAAAAAAGAAAATGTTGAACAAAAAACGATAACAAAACAAAAAATGCTCAAAAGTAATACTCCCAAACATAAACACACGACTGTTCCAATCCCAAACACAAATCTAGGGTCCCTCCATTCCACCGTGCTCGACTGTGCTAATTTCCTTCTTCGAACACTCTAGTACATCCTCCAAAGCTAGAACTTTATTCTCCAATGTTAAGTTCTTGGTTTTGAAGCTGACAAGAAAGATTCTGTCATGAAAGATAATGTCAGGAGTAATAAGGTGGCATGTACTATCAAGACTCAAGAACCTACTGTTACAGATGTTTTGACAGAAACTTCAAAAGATACTGTCAGGAGTGATAAGCTGGATGTTACTGTAAAAAAGAATAGAGTCAAGTCGAGGGCTGGTAGGCTTCATGAAAAAAGATACTATGCATCCAAGACAGCTACGCCAATGAAAGTAGGAGGAAGTAAGAAGAGAATGGTTAGCAGAACAAGTAAGAAGAATATTCCTAGCAGTTCAAGATGGAAGCTTGTATATGAGAAAGTCAAGGAGGACTGCCTGGATGTGAGGAGAGCTAAAATCAACAACTTAGCTGAGACAAAAGCATAATTAATCACCAAGGTTGTTGCTGAATGGTCTGAATACAACTCCTTGAGGAACTAAATTATGAGTTGAAGGGTGCTAATTACTTCATGATCAAAAGGATGCTGCAAATCATTAAAGGTTCAAATGTAAAGACTCATGTCTTTAGAGGAATGCTGATTAGAAAATTTTTAGAGCTCATGGATACATTCAAGCCTCATCCTTTGGATGGTACTGATGCTGAAGAACCTGAACCAGTAATTTACTCTAATGGTATATTGTTTGAAAGTGACGAACGTGTCAAAGAATTCTGGAGTATGGATTCTTTGCAGGACAAGAATAATGATCTTCTTTTGAAGCTTGTGGAGCAGCTATCTGAGTACCCATATCCTGAAGAGCAAAAGTTCAATCCAGAAATCCAAAGAATTATTGCAACAAAAGAAAAGAAAGAATATGAAATAAAAGTTGATTATGAGAAAGCTCAAAGGTGTCTTCTCAGGAATCCAGATAGAGTCATCTTCTACAACACTAGTGGATCTGATGACACCATCTCTTTTGATGAGCTGAGAATACCGGCAGAAAAGGATCCTGAAATCATAGAGTTAATCAAAAGACAATTACTAAAGGTCACTAATCCTGAAGTAATTGATCTAAAGAACAAGGCTCTAGATATCTGTTATTTCAAGGTGAGAAAGAAGATGGAGGAAAGGGAGAATGTGAGAGAGCATGATTCCAAACTAGATGAAGTAAAGAGGGAACTTGAAAGAGTCAAAAGGCAGATTAAAGAAGCTGGTATGGATTTTGAAGGTGCAAAACTAAATGAAAAATATTGAAGACTTCCCTCTTATATCTCACCTGTCATTACAAATCCATTGAGAATCATTGTAGACAGTATTGAAGTAAAGGCCGAAGACTTCAGGATTCTCAACACTGCAAATCTAAGAAGAATTTTCAGACTAACAACAAGATCATTTTGGGAAATTGAAAGAAACTTGAGTGCAGTGGCAGGTAAGATCATTGAATCAAGATCAAAGGAAGATGATGATATGGACAAACTCAGAGTAGATCAAGTGTACACATCTTCCAAAGCCAGATTTCTTACTGATGAATTTGGAGTTAAATATCTTTGCATTTCTAGAGGGCTAGTGGAGGATTACTACACTTTTCAAGATTTAAAAATTTTACCGATTAGTCTAGTGAAACTGGTACTTGACTGTGTAGCTGATCATGCCAAAACCACTGAAGAAAAGAGAGCTCTAAGAGCCTTGGAATTGCTATATGAAAGGCTGGATCCTCAAAAGAAATCAAGTCAAGGAAGCTCAACCAAATCTGAAGATCTGCTCAGACTAAAGGAGCATGTAGTTTGAGAAGTTGTAAAAATTGTATTTGTAATTGCTTGAATATTTAAATCTAAAGTCCTAATAAGCTTTTATTAAATGGTAATAATTAGAAGGAACAATTATCAAAGCAACATTTCAGAGTAACAGATCAATAAACCTTATTAATCAGTACAACTTGATTATCACTATTAGATAATTAAAGGCAATAATCTAAATTCACAAGTGACTGATACTTGGCACCAAAAGAAACCATAGTTTAGACTAACAACTCATAAAAACATGCATGTAAATGTGTTTTCTTTATGTGCTGGCCCTGTGAGGGACTCCTTTCCGCCGTTTTTTCCTTTCAGCTGCCTTTTGTGCAGCAGCAGCGGCGGCGGCGGCAGCTCCTTTCTCAAGAAAGGGAGGATCTGTGTCTCTTAGCTTCCTTGAGAAAGCCTTCACCTGAACAAGAGAGTTTTGCATTTGAACAATCAGACTTATATAAGTTGGTGGGAAAAATATGAAATTATGCTTTCTAGACAGTACATGGACCAAATTCCACACACTTGCCTACCTACCTTGCAGTCAAGGCTGCAGTAGCAGTACCGATTAGGGTTATGTAGAACTCTTGTGCATGTAGCACAGGCAGAGCTTGTGTTAGCTCCCTGTGCACCCTTGCTTTTGTGTGGCAAGGGTTCCTTGCACACAACCCATTCATCGTTACACCTGTAAAGCTGCCATCACCACATAAAATTTATAGAGATGAATAAATAACATTGTTACGCACCACAAATATATATCTGAATATTAAAAATGCATAAAAGGTCATATGTATACTTTGTATGTTTCAACTTTCAAGTACAATGGTTGTATGGATACTAAGAAGGAACATATTAAATAATCTATATTATTTATTTAATCCTTTTACATATTGGATGTGCAGTGCTTAAAAAGCACTGCTGGTCAGTGCATAGCGCAATGCGTGGAGCCCCTTGAGGCCCTCACAAAGCATTAATGCATGACAACTACCAGTGGCTGGGGCCTCGCACAATGCATAAATGCGCGACATATAAAGCAACTATGCATCCACGCAATGCGCGCAGCGGTCAGCTGTCATGCACAGCACGGATGTCCTATTCATGTGTTAAAATTGGCCCCTTACCGGATTGGGGTATTTTGGTAGATGATCCATGGAATCTGGTAATTCAGGAAATTATTCTATTTAGCAGTAGACAACATCTAAGTGATGCATAATAGTCTTGCATGTTTACTTTCAGAGAATAAAAACTGGCATCTTGAAAGTTGTTGATAGTTCTGTGATGAAGGAGGATATAATACTAAAGTTGACAAGAAATTATCTGAATGTGCAATTTAATTAATCAAAAAATAAAAACCTTCAACTTTGGCAACTTTCCTATAAACACATATTGTTTACTTACCTAAAAGGAAGGATCACACATCAGTCATACGGTATTATCTCACAGAAATCGGGAAAGTTCATCAACACAATGCTTTTACCTTAGACATTTATTATTAGGTACAGTGGAAACTAGAAATATGATTTTTTTGGAGAATATCCGTTGCTTGTTGGAAGAGATCAGGCTTAGAATTTGATAAAAAAGAAGAAAAGTTAACTTTCCTTTAAGCACAATCCATCAGCTATCATGTCATAATAATAAATTCTAAATAATAATGAAATCTGACATCTAATTTGAAGTATAAGAATTTAACTATATAATAATCATTAGAATAATTTAATAATCTTAGGAATACCTTTACTATATAATTTGATATAATGTATTTAAATATTAAAGAGTTTCTTCTAATCTATTGATCCCCGCAGAATTACTTGTCGAGCTGTTTTATGTGTCATTAACATTGATACATTTACTTTTTTACTATTTATTATTTTGATATACAAACAGTCAACATAGGACTCAACATAAAATCAACTCATACACGACAACGAAAAAATTACTTGTTTGCAAGAATTTAAATTTAACCGTATACCTGAATCTCTGAACAGTCTAGGTGTTTCTTAATGTGACTCGCAAGAATAGCATCCTTGTAGACATGTCTATAGATCTTTAGGGTTCTATGTCCGTGACATGAACCTGAACGCGACACACAATGTCTGCACCTTGCCAGATTGCAATCTATGCAGTACAGGTTCATCTCATTTCTGCTCTGCTGATGGATTGAGCAATTACTAAAAAAAATAATCTGGAAAAACAATTCCAGCCATGCTGGCTTGCCATAAACTTGTCCCTGCGTAAAAGAAATCCCNAATGTGACTCGCAAGAATTGCATCCTTGTAGACATGTCTATAGATCTTTAGGGTTCTATGTCCGTGACATGAACCTGAACGCGACACACAATGTCTGCACCTTGCCAGATTGCAATCTATGCAGTACAGGTTCATCTCATTTCTGCTCTGCTGATGGATTGAGCAATTACTAAAAAAAATAATCTGGAAAAACAATTCCAGCCATGCTGGCTTGCCATAAACTTGTCCCTGTGTAAAAGAAATCCTTGTCAAACAACTAATGATATTCGCGTTGATTAAATTTTACAGCACAAGAGAAAGATGTAAAAAATGCGTGAGCACTATTATTTCGAAGACAGCTAGATTGTATTCTTAATAAAATTATATATAAATCTTCTGAAATTATGCCATCCTACTTAGGATTGACCCAACTTGAGATCTATTTATTGTATCCAGTGAAGTTATGTACTGGGTTTCTGTCATATTCGTTGTGGAATTGAGCATTATTCAGTTTTGAATATTAGAATTTTTATACACAATGTAAGAAATTGGGTATTAAGCTTGCTCACCTTACTTGGAAAACCATATTTGAGAGTTTATTCGGAAGCAAGTTTTTCCTTAATTCATCTAATAGATTATTTTGACTACATCAAACACAAACATTGTTGAATAAATCATCATTCCCCTATTCCGTTCTCATAATTCTAGTAGCACTAGTAACTAGTTTTACAAGTAGTTATGAAGTCCAAAACACTTGCAAAAGATCTAATTCATAAATTGAGAATATTTGTAAGGAATTAAAAGTAGAACAATATTCTTGAAGAATGACTATTTCTTCATTATATCTAGGTGGATTCAGGTTAAATTATTTGAAATTGCAAGGAAAATGCAATCTTAAAATTTTATGCTGCTACATATAGTTCTTGCAACAAAATCAATAAATTTGTAGTTACACATACCTGTTCCATTGTCTTGAATGGTGAATACTAATACTCTATGGAGTAGAATGAGGTATCGATGTGAATACTTGTCGTTTTTTTTGTGAGTAGTCTTGGTTGGAAGAAAATGAGGTATTAGAGGACTTAGTTCTAAAAATTATAACTGAGTTTTGTGTAGCTGGATATCATCAGGTTCTTTATAAAAACATTTTATTGCTAAATCTTATTTAATATTATTACTGTTGGTCATTATATTATTAATATTCTTTTCTATTCGGGTTTGTGCGTGTGTCTTTCTAGATGTTACAAAAAATGAACATAGTGAAAAATTATAGTCTTTTTTTAAATTTTTTTATATAGATTTAAAAAAGTAATTGTATGTATATAGTTACAAGTTGGGTGGGGCAAATGGACCCCACATGCTTCAACCTAGCTACGCTTAGAACCAAATTATACTCGAGTTTTTTTAGAAGTTTTCGGTTTCTAGAGCGTTTCAAAAAATATTGTCCCACAAACATAAAGTAGATGGACGTTTTTTCTATTGAATTTATTATGCCTGGGTCCCATTTTAGCATTTTGAAATTTGTGTCTATCCTTTTATCCATTATCATCGCCTATTCAGAGAAAATCTTCTTTATATAAAAAAAGAGAAAAATATAGAAGGGAGGTGGGACCATGTAAATGCAAGAGCAACTGGGCCCACAATATGACAATAGATTTGAGGGTATATAGGTAATAATTACTAAAAAAAGTATAATATATTTATGAACTCCTAAAAAGGTACTTTACCATCATCAACCAAAGTAAAATATAATAGATAATAGGCTAAGATACTTTAATAGAAATAATTTCTTTTGATTTTTGAATAATATAAGTATTCATACAAGAGTAATACTCTATTTTTGGTTTGGATTTCAATTGGTTACGATCATAGTACTGTTTAATTCTTAATGAGAAGTACTTTTGTTATTTAAAATAGTAACGAAATAAAATTATTGTTATTAAAGTTAGGTTCTTTAATTTACTTATCAATGAAATAACTCCAGTTTTTTATCGAGTCCTTTTAAGCATTAAGTAATGATCGTGAAAGCAAGTTAAGTAGGATTATATGATTAGTAATGGATAGTTTGAGAAGCTTCCTTTAGTTGATTAATAAAAAATTTAAAGTATACTGTATAACAAAAGAAGCCCAATACAATTGTTCTATATGTTAGTGGTCAAACAACTAGTTGTTATTCACTAAAAGTTTGAAGATAACCTATTTTTTGTCATAAAAGCTATATATAAAGACCTATATGTAATATAGAGATAATAACTCAACACAAGAATAAGACATGTAATAATTTAAGATAGTAACTCAACATAAGAATAAGACATGTGAATAATTTGAAACAAATACATGAATCATGAAGATATAAAGATAAGGTAAGAACAAAATGTCAAGATGACAACTGCATTTTGAAGAAATACTCGGTGAAAGAAATTCATTAATATGTTCATGTCTCGGCGAAGATTAAATATTTAAGTATTCAAGATTATGAAAGTAATAAAGAATTTGTTTGAATACCAGAATGAATTTTTTTGTCAATCAACTTTATATATTTTTAGAAACCCCTGAACTTTGAATTTACTCAAACTTAGACGTGTACTAATTAAACCATTCATAATCAGTCATTCCATTAAAAAAAAACTAACAGACGTTAAGTCTCTTGTCCACGTGTAAAAAGTGCAACACGTGGCTACTTACTTGTTGGCTGATTATTGAACAAAAAAGAAAATGCTGAACAAAAAATGACAATAAAACAAAAAATGCTCTAAAGTTATACTCCCAAACATAAACACATGACTGTTCCAATCCCAAACACAAATCTAGGATTCTTCCATTCCACGGTGTGCTCGAGTGTGCTAATTTCCTTCTTCGATCACTCTAGTACATCCTTCAAAGCTAGAACTTTATTCTCCAATGTAGCCTTCTCAAGTTCTAAAGCTTCAGTCAACTTGTTCACTATAGGATTCCTCTTCAATGTAGCTTCATTATCCCATAAATATTTTTAAAATACCTGTCCTTGTCTTTAAAGAATGGACAACCATAGAATTTTTTACCCTTGGTTTTAGGTTTTGAAGATGTCCAAATAGGTGCTTGAACTCCACAAAAGCATCATATCACTTTGCCCGACTGAGTTGTGAATATATTAAAGACGATGAATTGCTAGAAGCCATTGATTGAAGATGATTAATTGATTCAAAATTTGAGCTTGAACCCTATTTTGTGTTTTATCCCAATTTATAAAATATACCTGTTAGTAGAATATAACAATCGGGCTATATATACAGATATAGAGATGCACCACTTCATCATATGAATACACGTTGCTCATTTTAACGGAAATTACTGAAACTTAACGGAATGCTTACAATAAAATTTCAGTTACTTATTTAAAAAAAAGGTACGTATTTTCATAATTATTTTGAAATTATTTTAGAAATTTAAGACCACATCTTATTTTCAAAACAAAAAATAAGTTACTTATTTCCAAAACAAAAAATAAGTTACTTATTTCCAAGAAAAGTACATATATACATACTTTTTCTGGAAATAAGTAACTTATTCCAGAAATAAGGAAAGGTGATGCAGGACAGGAATAAAAACTAGTAAAATGATAGATAATAGTGGATTAACCGCATAAAACTCACGAGCCCCAAGGTGATCCAACTGCAGAAGAACCACTACTCCTAGGATTTCTCAACCGCAGAAGAGAAGAATATGCATGGATCGCAACCCATAACAAATGAGAAAAATCTCAATTTCAATATATCAATCAAAGTCTTTCAATAATAAAATATTACATCTCCTTATATAGGAGTAAATCCCTAAACTTAGCCACCAAGTAAAATCTTCATAATAAAGGAAACAAATCCTTTTCTTCTTGTCTAACATATTCTAGAATATTCCTAATATACATATATATAATTAAACTTTATAATGAATTACAATTAAATATATTCCTAAATAGTAACGTAAAATAAATACAAATTAATATTTTAATTTTCCGTTCCGCATCATTCTCCTCGCCTTTGAAAAAAACTCGTCCACGAGTTTTATAAAATTTAAGAATCAACGAGTAAAGAGATGATTTGTAGTAGCACTTGAAGACATCCAATTCCAACTCCATAAGTGAGATCTTTGGAAGTAACATGGAAAGAATAAGATATTTTGATATGGCAGTAGTTCCCAATATTTTGTCTTCTCCCAGAAAATCAATAAGATCTACCATGACAATGTTGGTTTCCTTTTTTACAACTTCTTTGAGGTGAGACGCCTTTGTTATCTCTTTTGATTTACCTTCTTCACAATGTCGAATACGTTCACTTAACAACATTTTAGTTTCCACTTCCCTTTTATCATTAGGTTGATTTTGAGGTGGGTATGGAGTTCTCGCGGGTGGAGGATTATGTTGTATACCAAGTTTATCCATAATTAATTTGAGTGTTGCTTGCACATCTTGCATTTGCAAACTCAAATCTTCAACTTTATTATCCAAGTTTTGTAATCTCATATTGTTTTGCTCCATAAAAACATCAAGGCGATTGTTAAACATCATAGCATCAAGCATCTCTTCTATTTCGGCCATGAAAGTTTTTTTTCAATGAACAGTACTGTGAATAGTGTTAACCGATGAACAATTTTTTTTTTTGATGCAACCTAGATTTCAAGAAATTGATGTCGAAACCCAAGCTCTTGATACCACTTTGATGCAGGACATGAATAAAAACTAGTAAAAGGATAGATAACAGTGGATTAACCGCAGAAAACCCACGAGCCCCAAGGTGATCTAACCGCAGAAGAACCACTACCCCTAGGATTTCTCAACCGCGGAAGAGAAGAATATGCATGGATTGCAACCCATAACAAATGAGAAAAATCTCAATTTCAATATATAAAACAAAGTCTTCCAATAATAAAATATTACATCTCCTTATATAGGAGTAAATCCCTAAACTTAGCCACCAAGTAAAATCTTCGTAATAAAGGAAACAAATCCTTTTCTTATTGTCTAACATATTCTAGAATATTCCTAATATACATATATATAATTAAATTTTATAATGAATTACAATTAAATATGTTCCTAAATAATAACATAAAATAAATACAAATTAATATTTTAATTTTCTGTTCCTCATCAAAAGGCAAACGCGCACGTAATGATTTGAAAAAATAAGTTTAAAGTTCAGTGGTTGGTTTTTAAAAGTATATAAAGTTGAATGCCAAAAAAATCATTTTCCCGTGTTCTTATAATGGTTATTAGAAGAGGGACCCACCTATGCCACCAGGCATGCTGACATATACTAGAAGACAATAGAAGAGTAAAATGGGGAATTCCACAGCATGTAAAGGGTAAAAGCATGAATTAATTGGATAAGGATAAAAGGCAAAGAGGGGAGAAGCATGTAAAGGGTAAAAGCATGAATTAATTGGATAAGGATAAAAGGCAAAGAGGGGAGAAGAAGAAGTCATGCAATTGGTGTGAGATTTCTTTTGCATCACTGGGAGAGACTAAGCCTCTCGAAAGCTTAGGGAAGAGTTTATTCATATTGCAGAATAGAATAGTTATATGGCCCTGCATTGAGTCCCTAAACTAAGTATTTTTTTGTAGTGAAGATTGTTGAGCTCTTTTGTTTATCCTTGTGTCTAATTTCTAATTGCATAAATCTGTTATATGTTATATAACAAATTGGTATCTGAGCACTACAATCCATGACACTCCCAACTCAATTGCAGCGAGTAAAATTCATAGAAGGGACGTTGGACAAGATGGAGAACTTGATTTCGGAGTGAATTGACACAACGATCGAGCGAGCCCTCGCCGCAGCAGTTGTATAGTAGGTACGAGAAAGTCAGGTTGAGATCTCTAAGAAGTCTGGGGCAGAAATAGAGGCAGTGGCAACACGGTTAGAAGGAAAAATCAATAGATTAAAAGAGAGTCAAGAGATGGTGATAAGTTGGATGAAAGATGAGCTGGCCAAGTTTCACTCTAAAATCAGATCAACTATTACTAATTTTCAATCTTCTCCGTATCAAAATAGACAGCAGGAAGACAGCATTTATCGTGTTGGCACGTCAAGGTTAGGAGCCACAAATGGAAGGCTGAACCGAGGTTAGTCAAGTGGTGATGTTTTAGTGTTTATTTTACTAACTCTAATCTCTTTGTTGCTCTCCATGTTTGTCTAGTAGGGAAAGGCTTTCTAGATTCCAAACTGACATCCCTTCGCATACAGAGATAGTTTCGGAAATTAGAGGAAGCCCTCTTCCCATGTTTTTATCTGAAAGTAACTTTAAACTTTTTGAATTACTATGCCCAAAGCGTTTCTGCCATAACCATGTTAGCTCGTTCACTTTGGCCTGCATAGACTTTTCTTTTGTATTATATTGCTGGTGAATAGGAAAACATTTTGTTGCATTTTTACACAAGCAATGTTATTTCCCATTGGATCATAGATGTCACATGTGTCTCTTTCGAAATAAATTGAATATTCATTTTTGCATCATTTGAGGAATGCTGAGTAAATTCTGGCCAGACTAGGGACTAATAGATGTCACATGTGTCTCTTTCGAAATAAATTGAATATCCATTTTGCATCATTTGAGGAACGCTGAGTGAATTCTGATCCAAACTAGGGACGTAGAGAACATCTTTGACTTGTCTTTCTCCTTTCTTTGCTTGAATAGAGTCGATACCTTTACCTTCAGATTTCACCATCGCTCCATTTCCCATTTTTACTAGAGGAACTTTAATAGAGTCTATTTCGGTGAAAACGTGAGAGTGTTTGGTCATATGATTAGTACAACCACTATCAACAAGCCAAGCATCCTTCTGATTTGTTGCGTTTTGACATGCATAAAATAATTTGTTCTCATCCTCCATAGTCTCTGATCTACTTGCTTGCTGATTTTTGACTCTACATTCCTCCACTGTATGGTTGAATTTCTTACAATAAGTGCATTGAGGTTTTCCCTTGTACCAACAATTCTTTTTAGCATGATTTGTTTTCTTGCAAATTGAACATGGAGAAAATTTGGCATTCTTTCCTTTTTTATTTTGCTTGAATGATGAAGCTTTGTGCTTTGACCGAAAAGCTCCTTAACCTGATGTTTTGCTTCTTCGTGATATCCTATCTTCATGAATTTTCAAAGATGCAATCAATTCCGATATGCTTAACTGTGTGAGATTTTTTGATCCTTCTATCATAGTCACCATTGTATCAAATTTTTCAGATAAAGTAACTAACATTTTTTGAACAACTCTTTGATCGGTTATACTTTCACTGTTTGATTTTAATTCGTTCACCAATTAAATTACTCGAGAAGAGTAATCTTTAATGGTTTCTCCATCTTTCATTTTGAGGTTTTCAAATTCACGTCTAAGAGATTGAAGCCTTATTTTTGTTCTCATTTCCTTCAAATTATGCTTTTAAGATATCCCATGCCTGCTTTGTTAAAGTAGCATTCATTATTCACGAAAATATTGTGCGTGACACTGTAAGATGGATTTTGGCTAATGCCTAAACATGTTTTTGCGTCCAATCAACCTGTGTAGATATTTGTGTGCTAGCAATAGTATCCTTACTTCCGGTATGCCTTTATCCACAACATCCCATAATTGTTCTGTTGCTTGAAAGACAACTTTCATTTTTATACTCCAAAATTTGTAATTTCCCCCGCTAAAGAGTGGAATAGCTTCTTGATGATTTGCACCAAAAAATGCCATTGTTATATATAATATTATGGAAATTAGGTATAGACTTTTGATCTTAGAGGCTCTGATACCAAATGTTGGATTGAGGAGTAAATAATCTAGTAGTGCTTAATAATAATTAGAATATAAAAGAGAATAAAATGTGTATGAAATATATAATTCTTCTTCTTATGTACAACTATATGTATCAACATATTTATAGTTACAAGTAGTCATACATAATTAGCTAAAAGGTTTATTATTTAACAATTTATAATCATTTATTACTAAATATAGATGTTCTTCATTATTCAACACACTTTTATATAATGAACATGGAAGAACATCCCTTTTCAATTTTTTTAAAATGAATGGTTAAGATTTAAATGACAAAGTTTAACAACATTAATTTCACTTTAGATTCTAGTTGTAAGTAACGTCTATTGATAGTTTTTGTAATGTTAAGCAAATTTATTAATTGATTTGACAATAGTTCTTTGGCCTTTACAAAACACATACACATAGCCCCCTCTCTCCTCCGGTCATCTCCTCCGGTGATTTCTAATCGGAAATTATCTCCCCACCTCCATCTTTTCAACCATTGAAGTGTATATAACCCCCTATATGTAATATTACCACCAATAACAATAATCTCAATCCTTGGTCACCATTGTTATGCATGCGGAATGAACAGATTTAAAAAATTCGTACGGAACAAAACTTGTAAGTTTTGATGATTTTTAATATATAAAATAGTGATGATAGTGTATAAATGGGTGATTTCAATAGTATAAAATAGTGATCATGTTTTCTATTCTAATTTTATTTCTATTAGAGGACTCTATATAACATTCTAGGGAGAATCTTTTATATAGAGTTCAGGAGAGAACCGCCATATATACACACACAAGATACATATATTTTTGAATTTATTCATCAAATACATAAAATAAATCAATAACAAAGCTACACAACTTTTTTTTGAAAATTATTGACAATCATTCATAATAGTGAAAAAATAATTTTGAACGATTCTACAGTAGAATCAAAGGGTCCAAAAGGATTCTACAGTAGAATCAAATTCAAAATCAGATTTTCCGCTTGGTTTTTAAGTATCAATTTTTTTGTAAAGATTATATATGATTAGTATTTTATATTAAAATCTAAATTATCAAAGCAATTTTTCAGATTATAAGATCAATGAACCCTATAACAAAAAGGCAATAATCTAAATTTACAAGTGACTGATACTTACGACCAAAAGGAACCATAGTTTAGACTACAAAAACACATAAAAATATGCATGTGAATGTACTTTCTTCAAATGTTGGCCCTGTGAGGACTCCTTTCCGCTTCTTTTCCCTTTCAGCTGCCTTTTGTGCAGCAGCAGCTCCATTCGCAAGAAAGGGAGGATCTGTGCCTCTTGGCTTCCTTGTGAAAGCCTTCACCTGAACAGGAGAGTTTTGCGTTTTGAACAGTCAGACTTGTATAAATTTGTGGGAAAAATCTAAATAGGCCTACCTTACACCCTAGTCACAGCAGAACATGATCATTTATCATGTAGTATATATACTATAGACCAATATTAGAAAATGTAATATTCACAATAGAAAAATGTTATGTTTTTTCCTTGGCGATTGTTTAAAGAATAGTATTTACTAATAAAAGCTGATAGTATTGATATGTAAAAATAAAGAAAAGTCTTTTTCTGGTTCCAAATTTAGGGCACAAGGACAGCAGTTCCCTACCTAGAGGTATCCTTAAGATTGGTAACAACCATGGCATTTGCAAATCATCAGCAGACCCATTGAAGTTCTTGGTTTATCCAGATTCAAGTTATTGGTGCAGCAAATGAGTGATATCCATGGTGTAAGATTTTAATTCAAATTCTATGAAACAGATATTTGGTAATTAAAATTTTGGGGTTTGCAAAATTGTTGTTTCTTTTGTAGAACTTTTTTCTGGGCTTTTGAGATACTTATATATATATATATTGTTTCAAGGGGAATTCTTTTATCATTATTTAGAGGTCTGTACTCAGTGACGGAGGGAGGGGGTCCAGAGGGGTCCCTGCCCGAAATATTAGTATGCTCATATATATGTTATATTGTAATCCTTAAATAATGTGGAGAGGTTGAATATTTTTTAGTTTTGGTAGTTTTTCATATAAAATTAGAGTTCGAATCCCCTTATTTTTACTTTTCGACAAAGTTTTTTATATTAAAAGAATAGAAACTAATATTTTTTATTGTTTTGATTAATTTATATAGTATTATTATTATTATTATTTATTTGATAAATTTTTCTTAAATTACAAAATTAATTTCAAATAATTTTTTAATAAATTTGTAAAAATATTATAAAACCATCGCAAAACACGACTTAATAGACTAGTTGAAAAAATAAAAAATTTCCCCCCCTTAAAATTTGGTTCTGTGTCCGTCACTGTCTGTACTTCTTTCAACTACTTTGATTATATGTTACTTGATTCAGTATGTTTCTGTTTGACGTAAACATTTATGCTTGTGCACAGTGCACACATTACTTTCTTTGATTTTTAGTAATGCGTGTGTAAATGACCAGGAGCTTGACAGTGCAACTTCTACTTTTGACTTTTGAGCAAAGCTTGTTTTGAACTGGTGTGTAATTTTTTTCTCATTCTACAAAAAGTAGTGGTTAAGGTAAAGGTTCTTTAATAGTATTAGTTGAAGCTCTCATTGTTCTTGCCTAGGTAACTGCAGTTTCTAAAATTTTATATAATGTGTAGAGCTCTCATTGTTCTTGCCTAGGTAACTGCGGTTTCTAAAATTTTATATATGGTGTAGGCTAACTTTGGTTGACCATCATGGAAAGAATGAAATTAATTGTAAGATGGAGCAATGTTGTCAGGATTATTCATGCTGAAGCTAAACATAGATTTTGTAAATTGAAACATATTTATAGCTGTAGCTGCCATTGTTAAATGTCTTTTTATCAGGTACTAAATTATGCGCAACAGGCTAGAGAAAGATCAAACTACTAGCCAGAAGCTCTTGATGAACAGATGCAAGAGTACGAAAGGCAGAAAGAGCAGATGGTCCTCAAATGGTTCTAATGGATCTCCTAATGGAGACTGCATACAAGCCATAGGTAGTTGTTCTCATAAAGTAATAGAGGCACTGAGGCAGTGAAGCAACCTTCTAGAAAGGGAAAGGTTGTTTTTCATTTTTGTCTTCAATTGTGTAATTTTGTTTTGTTTTTATTTTGTTGCTGAGTATATATATTTAGGGGTCTGGCAGTCAACTTTCTGGTCAGAGGAATAGTTTTGAACTTAGTTCTGGATTGCCAAGTCGGTGGATTTCCTCTCATTATCATTGTGGTGGGCATGATGAGAAATTTGTTGCTCTATTTTCAATTTACTGACATCAACATAAAAGTTGATGCAGACCAATTAAATCTAAGTTTTTGCTTCAGGATTATTTTACCAACAAAAAGTATACTTTGCAGGTATTGGAACACTTTCACATGCAGATGTTAAATTTGAAATATTGGTTTGTTAACTTTCCTTGTGGTTGTGTATATCACTCAGCTATTGTATATTAGATTCACAGTTCCTAGTTTGCTTCGATGTTATTGACATTGAGCTTGATATTTTTCACTTGTTTGATCATTTAAATTTGACAGTCATTGAAGGCTGAAAGCGCCTGGGATCGAATCGATTGGATTGAAAAGATGAAGGGTATAAATACAGTCATTTATTTTTGTAGTTATTATATGTTGCTTCTCCAATTAAAAGAGCTATAAATACTCCATAACAAACCATCTACCATAACTGAGTGTCATAAGCATCTGCTAACTGTCCACATGATAAATGTGCGAAGTATTGTGTTTTTTTTCATATAAAAATACCCTTCTATTTTGTTGATTGTCACTTTGGTTTATATTTTTAGTTATACTTTAAATTAGAGTTGTAGATGAATCGAGCTATTTGTTAAGCTTGTTCGAGTTTGATAAATTCAATTCGATATATTATCGAACTCGAGTTTGAACCACCGATAATTTTAACTAATTGAATTGAACTTTATAAGTGTTTGACTCGAGTTTGGTTTAATTCGTTAACCTCGAGTTCGTTCGACAATAAATAATTATATATTAGAATTAAGATTATATTTATAATTTATAACTATCATTTTATAAACTTATCATCAAGTATTATTCAAAATAAAAATGATATAATCATCCATTATTATTAGATATATATTAGTAGTTATAGATTATAAAATAAAAATTCAAAATTAAAACTAAAACTAAAACTAAAAATTCTGATACTTTAATAAATTAAGTTCAAACGAATTGAAGTTTTCGTACACTCGTTCGAGTTTGCTTTGAGTTCAATATGTTTGTGAAAAAGTCTTGTTTGGTTCGATTATTAACGAACAAGAGTTTGGACAAAGAAAACTGTTCGATAATATTATCCAATATTGTTTGATCTGATAAATTTTTACTTGTGTTTGTTAATAATTTGTCCGAGTTCGATTTTTTAGGGCTCTATTTTAAACGTTAATATACATTTGACTTGTAGACTTTATACCGTGCCCTACCAGATCTGCGATTTCGTGTACAAAATTATGATCGATTATTACACACAAGATAGTGGAATCCATTGTTTGTTATAGTTACAACACTTTCACCAATCATTTATTTATGTAATTATTATATGTTCCTACCATTAAAATAGCCGATGTAGATACTCTTGAACAAACCATCAATTGTATCATCTACTCTGGTCCACATGATAAATGTGCAAGTAGTTGTCTTTTTCTTTTTCATAAATGCGTAAATAATTTTCGTGACGTATAATAAAATATATCGATTTTTTTATAATTCTTTAGGATACTAGTTTAGTATCTAAACTAGATGATTAGAGCTAAATTTAGTTGTAATACTAATATGAATTTAGAAAAAATATATTTCGATAAGAGTGCTGAGAAATGAAGAAAACAAAAAGAACAATATATATATATATATATCAACTGAAATTATATTATTATGGAGAACTAGCTTTGTTACCCACGCGAGTAAACCTCAAAATTGTGTACTTTCGTGTTTTCGTGTACTCGTAGCTAAAACTAAAAACAACCCGAAATCATTTTGTGTACTTATTTACCAATCTAAACACGAAACGAAATATTTCGTATCAACCCAAAACGAAATGAAAGTACACGAAATATTTCGTGTACTTTTACACGAAACAACTCGAAATAAGACGAAACATACCCAAATACATGAAATATACACAAAATATAAATGAATACATCAAATGAGTGAATTAAACAAGTTTAAAAATAAAGCTTCAAAATAAAAGGAGGTCAAAATGAAAACTCATATCCGATACTAATGGCCTGTTTGGTCTGCCTTAAAAAAAGTCCTTTTGGACTTATTTTCGGATAAAAATTTCATATTTTGATAAATGTTTTTTATAAAAGTATTTAATGTATATTTGAGATTCTATAAGTTGTAAAAAAAAGTTAACTTTTTTCAGAAAAAAGTTAGGAATCTCTAACTTTGTCTTAAAATAAGTTGACTTATTCTGGAAAAAAGTTCCTCCAAACACCCCCTAAATTATTTGACCATTATTTGACTTCCCACTTGCCAAGTTATCCATTCTTTAAAATTGTTATAATATATGTTTTAAAAATATATATTCTGTATATAATATATATTATGATATAAAAATAAAAATTATATATAAAATATTTTGTGTATTTTCGTGTACTTTCGTGTACCCAAAATGAAAACCCATATCCGATACTAAATTTATCGTGTAATTTCGTGTATCGAAAATCAAAATCTATATCCATTGTTTTCATGTCGTGTTAGCGTGTCACGTGTCAAATTGTCAGGCCTATATGCGAAGCATGGGTAAGTTTTAAAATAGAGTAAATTTATGAATTTAATTTGAGTGTATTGTTATTTAGGATTAATGAGTCATAATTTTGATGATCATAATATTTTAATTTTGTTACACGAATAAGTTTAAAATATACAGTTAATGAAATGATATTTCTTATATTACTTACCTATTAAAATTTTATATGTAATTAAAATACCAATCATACAAGAATAATATAAAACATTTGATATTTTTTTTTTAAATGACAAAATTATTGAGTATATATTAATCAATTCAACCAATTGATATCGTCTTCCACAGATATTAAAATATATTAAAATATTTCATAATCAAGCGATATATCATGTTTTTCGAGTTTCCTAACCATTAACATATATTTTAAAATGCAATTAATTTTTCATATCTCACCAATAACTCATCAACATCATATGTTTACAAATAAATAAATATAATATCATATATTGATAAATAAATATATATATAACATATAATAATTATATAACAATTAATTTACATATATTAATTACAAAATAATTAGTGTTATTATATATTAATAAATATGAGATATTAATATATATAATATTATAATAATTAATAAAAAGTTTAAATTAATATGTATTAGTTATGAAGAGATTAAATGTTAATTTCATATAATGAAATTGATAAGTAAATTGTTTATAAGGAAATAACAGTAAAAATACATAAAATATAAGGGTATAGAAATAAAATCACATGGAATAAAATGTTTCCCTAAAAGTGTGTGTTGTGCTATTATATAATATATAGGTAGATAACAATATATATTTAACTTTTCACGTGAAGTAAAATTATACATAAATAGAATTTACTAATTTAATATATATTTTTTCTAATTTCAAATTTAAATTTAAATTAAATTACTTTTAAAAATAGGTCAAAGTTGTTAATGTTATATTATAATTTATATTAATACCGACATAAAATACAACAAAATGCTTTATTTCTTTTAATGGTTAAAATGTATCCCGAAGATTTCTAACAAACATGCAGAATTCTTTTTTTTTTTTTTTTTTGAAAACAACATGCAGAATTCTTATTTTTTGCAATCGTACGATATTAAATGTATTGTAGGTGAGTATTAAGAATTTGTAATAAATTCTTTTTGTATTTAAGATTTTGAAATACCTCATGGATAACTCACCTGTTTGGAATGGAGTTGGTTAGGACGAAGTTTAGAAAATTAAGTGGGCTGGACTAGACCTGGTAAAATGGGTCTGGATACGAACAACCGAACCGGAATGTAGGGAACCGAGATCCGATTTTGTATCCGAATTTAATAATCCCAAAATGTAACCGAATCCAAAATTGTTAGAAATGCAAACACTGATGATTGTCAGAGAATATCAAATAGAGTTTATGCTGACGTCATCAGAGAATGAAGAAGTTGTCAGTCATAGTTTACTCTATCAGAGAATACTCAATCAGAGTTTACTCTATTAGAGAATACTCAATCAGAGTTTACTCTAACAGAAAATACTCAAATCAGAGAATAAACAACCAACAGAGTTTATGAAGGAAACAGACAAATCGGAGTATGATTAGGATAATGAAGAAGGAATCCGAATACAAGTCTATTTCCTTATTAAAACTGTTCTTTTCATAATCTGTTTTGTAATTGAATTGTAACCGTGTCTATATAAACACAGACATAGGTTAACTTAATTGTAACTTTCATATCATATTTTTCATAAACTAGCAGCTCTTGAGAATAAAGAATTTCTTGAGAGAGTTTTGTATTCCATTCACTATCTTTAATACAAAACATTGTTTCTTTTACATACTTGTGTACTTGATCGATTATTATGTACTATTACATTCAACCCCCCTTCTATAATAGATTATCTTTCTGGTAAAATAATTGGTATCAGAGCAGGCAGTTAAATTCAACTAATAGATCATAAAAACATGCTGGAAACAAGTATCAAAGCATAAGAATTCCAATCTTGAAGAAAGCTGAGTACCCTACATGGAGGGTAAAGATGTCGATGTTTCTGGAAGCCACAGATCCTGATTATCTGGATATAATCAATGAAGGCAAGTATCTTTCAACAAAATTGGTGCCAACAACTATTGTAGAAGGAAGACAAGTCCCTGAACATTATACACTGAAGGACAAGAAAGAATGGACCAATGAAGAAAAGCAAGAAGTCCTCAAAGATGCTAAGGTAAGGAACAAATTGCATAACAGTCTTGAATCTGTAATGTCCAACAGGGTAATAGCATGCAAAACAACAAAAGAGATCTGGGATGCACTGGAGGTTTAATGTCAAGGAACCAAGGAAATTAAGAAAAACAGAAGATCTGTGTTAATTCAGGAATATGAATACTTTGAGTCAAAACAGAATGAATCCCTCACAGATATCTATGACAGATTTCTAACTCTGTTAAACAACTTGGGTTTGGTGGATAAAATGTATGACAATGAAGATTCAAACACCAAATTTCTAAGGGCTCTTACATAAGAATGTGATCTGCAGACATCTTTGATAAGAGACATGACTGATTTAGATGAGATGTCTTTAAATGAGGTCTATGGAAAATTGTAAACTCATGACTTGGAATTACAGCAAAGAAGAAATAGGAAGAGTAACAAGGAAAAATCTATTGCTTTGAATATTGAAGCCAAAATTGAAGAGCCAAAAGAAAAAGTCCTTAAGGCTTCAACAAGGAAAGGGAAAGAAATAATGGTCCAAGAAAACAGTGAATCAGAGTTTGAAACAAAATCTGATGACTCCACATACTCTGATATGATGGAGATGGTTGCTATGATTGTTAAAGGCTTCAAAAAGATGAAGTACAGAAAGTACAAGAAGCAAGCAAATTTTCAGAAAAAGCATGGAGAATCAGACAAGTAAGAAAGGTTCAAGAAAAGAGAAGATAGAGATGGAAAATCAAAGACTGTTGACAAATCAAAAGTTAAGTGTTACAAGTGTAACAAGATGGGGCACTTTGCTACTGAATGCAGAAGTAAGGAATCCGAAAAAGCCCTAATCACATCAAAGAAGGATTGGATGGATTCCTCAGACTCTGAAGAAGAAACCAACTATGCACTCATGGCAAACACTGAAGCTCCCATCTTAAATTTTGACAAGGTACCAAACTCTGTCTTCAATATTGATACTGATAACATCTGTGAACTAAAGTCTTTTCTTAGATCTTTGCATGTTAGTTTTAAATCATAGACTCTAGAAAATGAGAGATTAAAATCTGAGATACAAACTATGACTGCTAGAAATAACATTCTTGAATATGAAAACTCTTACATGATAAACACTAAGAAGGACCATGATAATGCTATTCACATGCAAACTCAGTTAAAAATTCAAATTGAATATCTAAAATCTGAGATAGCTAAAGAGAAAGAAACTTTCAGAGTTTGGACAAACTCTGGAAAGAGAGTCCAACAAACACTACACCATAGATTGCTTATAGCAACCACATGTTAAAAAATTTCTTTAAAAATGTTGCTATTGCTTGGGCAATTTTGATAAAATTAGATATATTGCAACTACTTAAAAAAACCATTACAATAGAATTGAAGTAATTAGAAAAATTTTAAAATCTAGAATCTATGGCAATGGTTTTATATGGAGTTGCTATAGACTGCAATATGGGCCCAAAAAATATTGGCGGGCTTGTAATAAAATGATTTGGGCGGGTTATGAAAAAATTAAACAAGGGGCTTGTAATAGAATTCGCGGGATAAGAAAATAACCTATCTCAGACACAAACACTCAGACACAAACAAGGAGAAAGCCGTAGATTACTTCAAAGAAGTACTGATTACTTCAAACACTCTCAAAATTGCAAGGCTCAGACACAAACACTCTCTAACCTTTTTCTAATCTCAAAGAAGCCGTAGAAATCTCGAAGAAGGTAAGTCTGTTATTCCTTATTCTTAATTAGGGTTCTTGTTTGTTTGTTAGTTAGGGTTCTTGTTTGTTAGTTAAGGTATATATATATTCTTAATTTGAGCATTATGTGTTAATTAGGGTTCTTATTTGAGCATTATTGTACTAATTTTAAATAGTACTGATTTTAATTTGGGCATTATTTGAGCATTATGTGTTCAACTTGGGGTTTTTAAAGAGTACTGATTTTAATTTGGGGGTTTAAATTGGGTTTATATTTATAGTACTAATTTTAATTTGAGTTTTTTTTTTTTTTGGGTGTTTGTTTTATGTTTGTATGTATTTGAATTTGGGGTTTTCTAGTGTTTGTACTGTTTTAACACATTTGTATGTACTGTGCATTGCTTGCGATATAGTTATGTTTGTGTAAGTATAAATTGCTGCTTTGCATTTTGGTCTAGACAATGTATGACCTGTTGATTGGATTTACAATGTATGAGTTTATAATGTTGCTTGTTTTTATAGCAGATTACTTGTTTAAAGTCGAATCGTTTTCGCTCCTCNACATTTGTATGTACTGTGCATTGCTTGCGATATAGTTATGTTTGTGTAAGTATAAATTGCTGCTTTGCATTTTGGTCTAGACAATGTATGACCTGTTGATTGGATTTACAATGTATGAGTTTATAATGTTGCTTGTTTTTATAGCAGATTACTTGTTTAAAGTCGAGTCGTTTTCGCTCCTTGCAGAAAATTGTATAGAAAAAATTGTCTTCATATGCCTGACCTCTTCTAATCTGCTATATTTGTATAAGTCGATCTTCATATTTTCTTTGTTGTTTATATGTGATTTTGTGTAAAAAATAGCGTGAAGTGGATTTCAAAGATGAACTGGGTTTTACTTCCTGTATTCACTGAAGAATATAATAATGGGGCGAAATAATTTTTTATGAATGCATTTGCACATTTCGCCATAGGAAGTGAAATAAAATGCCTGTGTAAAGTCTGTGCTAATCGTTTTTGGCACTTAAGAGATGATGTGTT